>BDUI01023530.1:13103-23649 GCA_002335545.1 Apodemus speciosus
GGTTCCCGGGATGGAACTCAGGTCGCAGGCTTGGCAGCAAGTGCCTTTACCCACTGAGCCATCTCACTGACCCAAAGGAAGTATTTGCCTAGCATCTCAAGTGTTTATATTTGTAATACTCAGTTTTCCCATGTAGTTATTATTTTATTAATGGTGCTAACAGACATGGCTTGTATATTAGTCGGGACCAACTTTCATTAGAAAACTCAGAATATAAGATTTTAAAAAAAAATAAAAAAACCGACTCCTCCTGTCCCTCAGCCAGGGCCGTGCGCAGTGGCACCCACTTACCTCGGCGGTGCTCTGAAGCCGGCTGATCATCTCTCCCAGGCTAAGCGCAGTGTCCTTCCAGGTGTCCTGAAGCCTGCTGATTTGTCTGTCTACGAATTCTCTAGTTTCCGGGTTGGGTGTGTCCCGCAGCTTCTCCCCAGCTTCCAAGGCCAGTTCGTAGGTGGTTTGCCACCTCTGAATGTGGATCTCTTTGCTCTAAGAAGTAAAAAACGGGTTTGCCTCTGGTCTGATGAAAATGTGATTGTGGATTTCTCCCAGACCTGCTCTTAAATGGTAAATTATATAAAAATTAGACAAATCTATACAGAATTCACTCATACACACACATTTCATCTCTAACATTAATATTTAATGCTGAGGAGGTCTGTACTTCCAGATGAGGAGGTCATAGGATAATGTCCAAGGATCAGTAACAGATAAGACTCTTAGCAGAGTAAAAGCTTGGGGTGCTGGAGAGATGGCTCAGCGGTTAAGAGCACTGACTGCTCTTCCAGAGGTCCTGAGTTCAATTCCCAGCACTCTCACGACAGCTGTCTGTAATTCTAGTACCGGGGATAGGACACTCTTTTCCGGCCTCTGGGGCCAGCATACGGCATGTGTATATGTGTATGCATATGTATGTATACATATCATATATATACTATATATGAATATTTATATATTATATATTCATATATAAACTATATATTTATATGTTCATAAAATAAAAATGTACAGGGTAATAGGGATCTCAGAGCATTAAGAAAACAACTAGAGTCTCTGAACTGAAATAATTACATAGGTTATCATCAGAGTAACTCAAAAGAGCAGAGTGAGCATATTATAGCAGAAAAAAAAGGCAAGAGCACAAATAAAAAGTTAATACGGGGGGGGGGAGAGAGAAAAAAGGTAATACCCCCCCAAAGCACAGTCAAACTCATGATACCTGTTGATCAATACATGAAAGAACAAAGAAAACATGTGACCCGACCATGACTCTTTGGGCTGCAGGCAGACTGAAGCAAGCTATCTCCAAGACAGAAAGGAGGAGGAATCTTCTAACTGACCCACACTTCCAAATGGAGCAGTGTGTCCTCAGCACAGCTCCTCTCACAGCAGGCCCGCCTTCCTCCGCCACCAGCCCAGAGCCCACCCAAATCTAAAGTAGCTACTAGCTCCTCTGTTAATATACAAGTCATTGCAGTCTGGTATTTTCTTTAAAGAATTAAATTAAACAGTCCTTTAGTTAAGTTCCTAGATGTGTTGATGAGAGCAGAGTCTTCTAGTCCTTACACTGTGATGAGGACAGACACCAGGACAGAGAGGGTGCTCAGTCAATACCGGATGCCTGGGTACGAGAGGCCAGCCCAGCAGTGATATGGCAACTGTCCGCATCTCCAGTGGAGAGCCACCCCCTCTAATAAGGAGGGAGCACATTTGATAACTTACTCTAATCCTCTGCTCACAAAGCAGCTTTCCTTTAGTGTTTTATATGTTGATTTACTTATAGAATGTATGTCGGGGTGGGGTGCATCTCCTACACAGTGCGTATCTGGAGGTCAGAAGAAAACTTGTGGGAGCTGGTTCTTTTCTTCTATCATGTGAGTCCCAGGGATTGAACTCAGGTCTTCAGGCTTGGCAACAATCGCCTTTACTCTCTGAGCCATCTTGCCAGCCCCTAAACCCTTCTGATGCACATCTGGTTGTCTGAATTTGCTCTTGAAGAGCAAGCAGCTCTCCCATCTGTCACTACACCTGTGGATACCTTAAACATTCGCCACGCCCTCAGAGTTTGAACGGTGTGATCCTGTCACCGCAGACCTCTCCTGTTCCACCCACCCACTGGGACAGCATGCTTCCTTCACACTCTAGAGAGAGCATCTCTATTTCTCAGAAAGACAAAGCTTCACAATGCACAAGTCTGGGAATCCGGCCGTGGGTGRCCAGACCCTACTGCGTGACAGAGAACACTGCATCTCAGGGGGCTGCAGAGACGGCTCAGAGGCTGAGAGTACACGCTGCTCTTTTAGAAGGCCAGAATTTAGTTCCTCGCACCCATATATCAGGTGGCTCCAGGGAGGGTCCAACTCTGGTCATTTTGGGTACCCGCACTCACATGCACATGTCCACACATGTGATTAAAAATAATAAAAATAAATTCAAATAAAACATCAGTCGAGTGGACGTCTTACAGTAAAGCTCCCTCGCCCTGCGTGCGTCTCAGGGACAAACCRTGCACACATACCTTCAGCTCACTGATCAGGTGCCTGGTTTGGCAGAGGCTGTAACAGTCCTGTTCCTTCACTGCAGAGAGCAGGTGGCCGGTGTCAGTGAGGAACCGGATCAAGTCCTCCACAGAGGTGGTAAAGAACCGCCACTGTGACACCAGCCTGCCGATGTCACACTTCCTCTGCCGAACACCCCGGGCAGCCCTCTGCCATTGGTCTGACAGCTTTGAGAATTCCGAGACAAATTCTGGTCTAGGGAAAAACCATGGTGAGAGATTCCTAACACAAACATGCGGAAAAAGGAACTGGCCAGGACAGACGGACAGACATTTGCATGTACAAYGTACACGACACAAACAACTTCATGAAACCTGAGCCCTGTTTGCCTGAAACCCGGTGAGAGGCCCAGAGCTAGGGCGAACCTGGCGTTTGGCCAGCACTCCCGGGAGCACTCCTGGGAAGAATTCCTTAAAGAGCTTAGCTGTCTTAACACATATGATACCAGCTCTTCCTGCAAATCTAGATACTGGGATCAATGGGAAAAAAACATGCATAGGCAGGTGCTTTGTAATGCTATAAATTATTGGACGGAGCACTTTATATAACTGGCATAACTAAGAATAAGCTTTATTGTATCTGCCCAACTAGTTCTTTACAGATGGATAACACTGATCATGGGAGAAATAGRGTCTTTATTTTGGGTAAGYCGTATTTGTCATAGCAATCCAAATAGCTTATTACCCTGGAATGGGCCTGCATGTATCACCTGAGGGCTACAAAGACACAGACACAGGCTTCATATTTCTCAGCTATGGACTGGAGGCAGGGAGAGGGTAAATGGTACCAACCAGGACACTCAGACACTCAGACAACTGGGCCTCCTCTGGATCTGGCCATGTCAAGGAGCTCCCTGAGTGGTGCAGCTGTGCKCGGCAGGCCAGTCCCAGGGCTCTGCCCAGCCTGCCTGCTGCCGCCCACGGACTGCAATGGAACATGCCGGGGAGACATTTCTCCTCTTGTGACTTTGACACAGCTTCATGCCTGGGACAGCAGCACCTGACATCATATTTTCAAATAACAAAACCTCATGCAGGAGAAAGCGGAGAGAAAAAATATAATATAGAAGAATCACTCAAAACTTAGTTAATCTACTCGGGGACTGGCTGTATTGAGAATCTTCTGGGCTGTGGACTTCATCCACTTACAACAGGAAAAGGCATCATTAGCATTTTTATGAYTGTAAGGCACAACCCTGTCCTCAGGTAGAAGCAGAAGTGGGGGGRRAAGGGGARGAGGGGGSSCCYGGGAGGCTGCAGGGCACGGATGTGGTCAAGGTTTGCAGGTYGGTAGTTAGAAGAAACAGATCCTAGYATGCACCCTAAGGTCTGTAGTTCACACAAACCTATGATGTCTCTTAGGAAGAGCTGGAAGAGAGGAGCTCAAAGGCTCCACACAGAGGCATAGATAAAGAGACGGTTACCCCGAGTGTTTAGAATTCATTTCTGCATTATACCAGTGGGCTCAAATGCTACACYGACTGCACCCCATGAACACGCACAGAGGCTCTGGATTCGGAAGGCCTGTTAACGCCAAGTGCATCCGCTCCAGAACCCCTCGCCGCTTACCTCTTCTCTATTTCTGCTGTGTCCAGGAGTTGTAAGGACTCGGCCACATAAGCATCAGCAACTGGTTGGTTTATAGAGACTTCAGCTTCTAATATCTGTTTATGAACCAAAGTATAAATTATCAGCTGATGATTTCGTTGTCAGGAATCGGGCTCATATGCTCGCTAGTAAGGCTCTCTCTCAGAGCATCTGTGAAATGATTACTTCCCGAGTTATCCAACTGCAAAACACGTTCAACCATCCTATTGGGAACATAATCCTGGGAGAAACAGCAGACCTAGTAATCGTAGCTATTCCTACATGCCTAAGATCACTGACGACAGTTAAGGCAGACAGGCACTCCTGTGTTCCATTTGAATGTCTCCTTTCCCTGTGCCCTGCCTGGGGGGTGGGGGGGGGAGTGGCTTGGGGGTGGCAGAGCACGGGGTTACCTCATAGGTTTTCTGTTGCTCCAGGAGAGCCGGGAGGCTGTGGGCAACATCCACTGTAAGTGATTCTTGTATCTTCTCCAGAACGTGGATCCATTTTTCACAGTAACRAAGGAAGTGTTCATTCAACCCATTTCCCTGAAGTTTGCTATAAAGATTTGAAAACAAACAATACTGAGCCTTATAATAATGGTCTTAATTCTACCTTCCCAGAATCGGCAGTAGAGAAAGGATGCTCTGACCTGTAGTGGTCCAGCGCTGTGGCCGTAGCCCGGATCCACTGCCGGTTCACGGTTTGCAATGTTTTTATTGTTATGTCACTGAGGGGGAGCCTGAGGCTCTCTTCATTCAAACGTTCAATGTCAGGTGACTGGGCTGTCAGTGCCAGCACGTGGTTCTGTGAGGGAAAAAAGTGCAGATAAAATGTCTACATGATGAACTGGCCTCCTTACATTAAGTGGAAATAKGGCCCAGACAGGTAGTTCAACTCGCATAGAGTCAAACAGCTAGTTAGTTCGAATTGGACCTGAGCTTAGATTTCTCAGTGGGGCTCCTATGTGGGGAYACCAGSCTGTACACGTGGGACGATGGTCCTCTGAGCTGTCAGCTTTGACAGGATTTAGTATCACCTAGGAGGAACATCCTCAGGAATGCCTGTGAAGGTGTCTTCAGAGATTTGACTGAGGAAGGAAGGCCTGTCTTGAATGTGGGTGGTTCCTCAGAGGCTCCAGAGCCTCCACACAGGCTGGGAGGCATAGACTGACTAGAGAGAAGCCAGCCAGCCGAGTACAAAAGTTGTCTCTCTCGCTTCCTGGCTGTGAGACGATGTGTCGGGCAGCCTCACACGTCTGTCCCTAGTCCCCTCCCTACTGTGATGGACTGTAGACCTAAAGCCACGAACCCGATCAGCCCTTTCTTTCTAAAACCTTCACTATTGTGTGCACAAGCTCGATGTGACGGGCAGAGGACACCGTAGTGGAGCTGGCACGCCCCTCCTTCCATCTTCACGTGGGCTCCAGCCGCAGAGCCATCCTGCTGGCCTCCAAGCCCTTCATCAAGCTGCCTTTGCCAGAAACGTGTCCTGGCCACGAGAAATGTAACACGCACGAGCCGGGCCAAAGCAGTACCAAGGAGCAGGAAGGAAGTGAAYTTTGTCTTTATGCAAGACCGAAAATGAGTTGTGGCCTTTTTTAAAGACCAAATCTAGACCTTCAAGTCCTATATGATATATAATCAGCCGATAACTTGACCTTCACAGGCTATACAGCATACCTATACGTCAAGTGAGACTCTCCTCTTGATATGATGGTCCTAACTAAGGGTGGTGCTTAAACCAGACTTACCCAATCTGCCCATATTTTCCTGGTATGTGAAATCATAAGAAAAAAGACTTATCAAAAGCTACTYCCRGGACAGCCTTTAGGTCAGCAACAGGTCAAAAGTATRTTAAGTGAACACCTTCTACAATACTCGGTATCTCCCCAAATCTGCTGTCATATTCTAGGACAGGGTCAGCAAACATTTTCTGCAGACGGCCTGCCCATCAGGGTTTTAGCTTTGTGGGCCTTCTTGTCTGGAAAGCAATCATTCRGCTCTGTCCTCATAGTCTAGACTCTCTCATGGGTAATGTATAGGTAGAAGGATGACTGGGCTTAAATAAAATTTTGTTTACAAAACTGAGTGGTGGCCTGGGACCTGGATAGCATGCTATCATTTGCTGACTCCTCATGGAGGTCATAAATATTGGTCTTTGGGAGTTTATTGGATCCAGAATTCTTCAGTCGCTTCGTTTTATATGAATTTTATATGAATAAGGTAATTCAAAAGGAAAAGTGCCCAATTTTGTATTCCTTTTCTTTTCTTTTCTTTTTTCGAGACAGGGTTTCTCTGTGTAGCCCTGGCTTGTCCTGGAACTCACTTTGTAGACCAGGCTGGCCTCGAACTCAGAAATTTGCCTGCCTCTGCCCCCCAAGTGCTGGGATTACAGGCGTGCGCCACCACCGCCCGGCAAAAGTGCCCAATTTTAATTGAATATTTTCTATTTGATCTTCAAACTATTCAGAAAAAAACCCCAATTAATCACAACAGTGAATTCTTTGACTCTTCGGGTTCACTAAAGTTAGTTCATGGAGATCTCAAGATAAAAACATCTATGGACAGTAGTACATGTGTATTAATAACTTATTAGTAAAATTGAGTCCCACAATGTTCAGTTTAAGACCTTAGGAAGATAGAGCAGGGACAAAAGGGAAGAGAGYGGCTGTGCTCATGAGTTAGTCAGGATGCAGACGGAAGGGGGGTGAATGGGGCGGGGGGGGGGGGRCTGAGCGCATAGGTAAGCAGGTGAGAAGATTCACGCAGCAGTCATTAGCTTATGTTTTAGCTCCAAGGACAATCTAAGCCCTTAGGAAAGTCACAAGTTGCCAATACCAGGAACAGGTCAGGAACTTCTTCTTTCTCTTCATGGTAAAGTTTATTCAAATTTTCTTCCTCATGCATAATAAGATCTTTTGAATATGCCARCCGGTCCGCAAAATCCTTAAACTGTGCCAGAACAATCTATAAAGAGACATTTTCATTAGAAAAGTTTCATGAGTGCGTAAGACAGAAGTAAGCATATTATGGGCTGCTGAGAGCTCAAAGTTATTTTCTGCTCAACATCACCTCAGAGGTCTCTGGAACGGCCCTGGAATTTCATCCTGTGCCTGGAGGMCTTGTAGACCAGGTCTACACAGAGAACRGAGTATTCTAGTCTYTTAGTTCACACACTACCACTCAGGAGATGAATGGAGACTCCAACAGACAGCTGTGTTTCCAGCCACCATACCCGYGTCTCAATTACTTTACTCTAAATCCAGATAACAGAGATCTGAACAGGGGACAAAGCATGCTCCTTGTTAAATTAACATGTCTGATAAAGAACAAATGGCTGYTTAACAGCGGGCCCTTGCCCACGAGGTTAAGCAAGACTGTGTGGGATGGCTTCCCTCTACAGTTTCACTGTGGTGCTGTCCAAACAGTACAACTGCCTCACAGGATTCAAAAGACAGGGCTGTCCGCAGTCGACACTCAACAGAAAAGCAAGACAAACCTCAAACTCAGTTGATTTTGCCAGCAGCATCTTTTCTAGATAGGCAGCTGTCTGGAGGGAGTGCCGCTGTCCAGAATGGAGCCCGGGGGTGCTGCGCTCTGCGGGCTGTGGCAGCTGATCCGAGAGGGTAGAATTTTCAAGGAAGGCCTCTTTGGTCTTCCGCAGGTCACACAGCAGTCCCTGGAGAGGGAAAAAGGATAGCAAAGTGCTGACTTCTCCGCACCAGCCACCCACCCCTGCCCCTGTGCTTCTGTAACATTCCGTGGTTGCTGTTAGTTTATTTCAAATAGCTGAAAAAACTTAAGGTTTCTTAAAATGATGCATCCTACCAGCGCTGCTTGGAAATTGGGCAGTTTAGSGTTGAATCTGTCGTTGCCCAACAGAATCGCRGCTTCTCTCACGCTTCGTGTTTCTAATTGTCTAACACTTGAGGGATGGGCTTTCGAATGATCTCAAGAATCACTACAGGCTGTCCCTTGTCCCTGACCTTCCGATATAAATGGATTCATGTAGAGTCAGCAGCATTTCACTAGGCAGGCCGACCTCAATGCACTCTAATTAAATGTTATTCACTTTTAATCTGACCTAAAGTGTCACAAGATATAAAAYACATCTTGTTATTAAGTTTCATACTACAGAGTATTTGTGTTCTGGATTTTTCCTCCCAGTGCTGGAAAAACACCATAGCTGAGACTGCCCTGTTTTTAATAGTCTACAATCACTGAATTCCCAGGCAAGGCATATTCACGTGGCAACAAGACCAGGATTACTATTTTGAGATATCTGAGGTATGAGCAGTATTTGAACTATACACTTTATTTACTTATATTTTGGGTCAGAGTCTCTTCACTGGCCTAGGCTTACTGATTTGTCTAGGGTGACCAGCCAGTGAGCCCTGCTGTCTCCATGTCCACAGCCCTGGGATTTCAACTGCCACACTTAGCTTTTGGCATGGGTGCTGAGGATGATTTAATCGGGTCATCATTCTTATTTTTTTTCTTTGTTTTTATTTTTTATTTTTTGGGTCATCATTCTTGCATAACAAGAAGTCCCCATCATCATCATCATCACTCTAGCCACCATCACCACCATCACCACTACCATCAAGACTTATTTTTGCTTCAGATTATGTATGTTGTGCTGGCTAGCATTCTGACAGCTTGGCACATGCTAGATTCATTTGAGTAAACTTCAACTGAGAAAAGTGCCCCCAGTACACCGCTCTGTGGCCAAGCCTGCAGAGCGTCTTCTTGATTAATGACCGAGGGGCGTGCGCCCAGCTCTCTGCAGGTGGTGCCAGCCCTCTGCTAGTCCTGAGTCACCTAAGTAGACAAGCCATGAAGAGCAAGCCAGTGAGCCATGCTCCTGCCTCAGTACTTGCCCTGCGTTGACTTCCTTTGATGATGGACTGGGAGCTCCTCAACATTAGTGCTGAAGTATGAAGTTGGGAAGAAGTGCTCGATCATAATTGCGGGGCCATCTCTCTAKCCCTGCCCACCCAGGAGTACTTTTATAGCAAGAGATTCTTACATGATCACCAGTAACTCCAGCTCTAAGGGATCAGACACCTTCCGGCCTCTGTGAGTACCTATACACACGTGTGCATACATACTCGGACATATATGCGTCTTAGTTAAGGTTTCTATTGCTGTGATAAAGCCCTGTGACCAAGAGAGGCACTCGTGGCTTCGATTTCAGATTCCGTATGAGGGTTTTGCTGAGTTAATGGCCACAGCAGACGTGTAAACTTGGAAAGAGGTGTGGCAGTAGYCCCTTGACCCACACCTGCCACCTCGTTCTTCAAACCCCACACGTCCCATCTCCCCTGTGTCCTGTCTGTTACTTCCTTGTCCCTCACTGGTCCCGGCTGGTTTGTGGATGTGGCTTAGTTTTCTCCTGGAGGCTTGCACCTACCTTTATGTCCTTCAGGGCCCGAGGCAGGATGTCGGCCARGTTGTTTCCAGACATATTGGTGTTGGCAAGCTGTCGGAACTTTGCTTCCTGCTGTTGCAGCCAGGCTGCTGTTTCTGTGTGAGCGTTGTGAGGGGCCTTCCAGAGCTGCAGCTGACTGCGGGCCTCCTGCAGCTGGTCCGAGAGGTCTTGGTTCACCTGGGTCCACCTGCCAGTGTAATGGTGACAACAGAGCCCTCATTCCACCCTGTCCTTGCAGCAAAATTATACACACCGCACTACCAGGAAGCTAAAAGTAGAGAGATCTATTTTTTTTTTTTTTTTGAGACAGGGACTTACTATAGCTCTGACTGGCCTGGAACTCACTATGTAGATCAGGTTGGCCACGAATTTACAAGAGACCCTCTTGCCTCTGCCTCGCTGGGATTAAAGGCTTGCACCACCACACCTGGCTTTTAAATAGGTCTTATTTCTATTGTGCTTGTATCAAATAAATTTACTGTGCAATTATAAAAAAAAAACCCAAAATATTCTTTATTTTCAAGTTAAAATAAATGAAAAATTATTTTATTTATAGATTTTTTTAAGAATTATTTACTCATTATATGTAAGCACACTATAGCTGTCTTCAGACACTCCAGAAGAGGGCATCAGATCTCATTGAGAGATGGTTGTGAGCCACCATGTGGTTGTTGGGATTTGAACTCAGGACCTTCATTAGAGCAGTCAGTACTTATAACAGCTGAGCTATCTATCTCTCCAGTCCCTATTTATAGATTTTTTTATCTTACTTTTCATTTATTCTTTTTTAAAAAAAGAAACAAACAAAAAACCAAAGAACTTTTCCATGTTACAAAAAAAACCCCACAAAACACAAAACACAAAACAAAAACTAGACAGGTGTAGGCTCCTGATTGTAATCTTATCACTAACTTAAGAGAGGTTGAATCAGGAAGTTCATCACAAGTTTGAGGCCAGCTGGGACTACACAGT
>BDUI01023536.1:11910-26449 GCA_002335545.1 Apodemus speciosus
GAGAGAGAGAGAGAGAGAGAGAGAGAGAGAGAGAGAGAGAGAGAGAGAGAGTCATACTTCAAATTCTGGAACTTTAACCCCTGAAAGCGTCTCTCTGAAAACAGCTGGCTGATTCCCAAGGCTCTCTCAAGTCTCCCAGCTTTTCTTCTCTGGGGGTGTGCAAGGGCAGAGCAGGACACTGGTTTAGGGATGCTCCAGATCTGCTATTTGGTCTCGTGTTCCTCTAAGACCTTCTGGAGCCCGACAACTTAAAGTATTTGGGGCTAGCGAACAGCCAGCGAGCTGTGGAGGAGGTGTGTGCTGGAGGTGGGCAGTCGCTGGGAGGCTCCAGTGGTGGGTACTTCTTCGTAGCAACAGTAGCAGCTAGCCTGGGCAAGCAGTCCCCAGCACAAACTCCAGAGACACCATGCCTGCACCCCCACCTGGCCTCCGGCTTTCCTGCTAAGAGGAAGAGGGGCGGTGGCGAATGCATCCCGCTGTACAGAGCGAGGTAACGGTGCTACCAGATGGCCGGGGAGGCTTGGGCGGGAGCAGGCAGCAACAGTCGGCCGGGGAAGCGGAGAATGGCGGACTCCAGCCGGGTCTTGCATTCTGCAGAGTCTGGCTTGCAGGGAGTTTACCCGAGCCTTTCAAGGCAAGAGGGACCTGGGAGGTTGCCGGGACTCGGGGAGCGGCACTGAGGCTTGCAAGGCGCACGGCCTGGTTCTGTCAAACCACATCTTGCTCGTCTCCCCGCCAGCCTCTGAGCTTTCCGGGATCCTGGCAAGGGCTCCGGTGGGTTTCTCCCTATGGCTGAMCGTGAATGGGAGAGCGCGTGGGGCTCCAGCCCTGTTTTTCTTTGTTATGAGAAGATTATGGGGGCTCCCAAGGCAGTCTTCCTCAAGCTCCCAAGGCCAGAGGAAGAAAGAATTGGGCCTCAGAAACTCTCCGTGGCCGCTTTAGGTCTCAGGCCGTTTCAAACAAGGCTGGGATTCAGGCTTTTTTTCTTTTCTTTTCTTTTTTCTAAGAAGCTGCGAAAATTGTGAGGAGCCCATCTCTTACAGGAGGTCTGCTGGTGTTTTGAGGTAGAGGCAGTGGTAGAAATCCTTCCTTTAGGAAGGAGATTGGACGAACGACTTCAGCTGCTAGCTTTATCTTCATCGGGTTGAACCCCCGGGGCTGCCCTACCAACCACCTCGGTCCCTAGCAGCCCTCTGAACGTCTGCAGCCCAGGATTTATCTGGGACTGATTTTAGGCTGTCCGACCGGGAGCCAGGCCGGCAGTTTGAGTTAGCCAGCCCCACCGAAGCTCAAACAAGTTCCCTTTAGCTTGCTCACTCCTCCCCCGCAGCCAGCCGATCTGAAAAAGATCCGGGAGGGTACAGCTCGCTGGCTGGCAGCAGAGGACAAGCCACCCAGTCGCAGGCCCCTCTCTGATCTGGATCTACCTCCGGGGCTCTCCCTGGCTACCTTTATTTATTTACTTATTTATTTTCAAGTGTTATTGCTTAGGGTTGGGGAGAGGAGAAGATATAATTTTAAAGGCTGTTTCATCTTAAGGCCTGTAACAGATGATGAGAGGGTTACTATTCTCTATCCTCTGGGTATATCTCTTCGAGTCCTTTCTCCCTGTTTTTTATTTTTGCAAGACGCGGGTTATTCTGGGCCTTTTGTCTATTGTGGAAAAATAATGTCTCTTAGGAGGTTTCATTAAAAAAAAATGCTGGCATGGTCTTTTGGATTTGACAAAGACCATTTCTCAAAGGGGCACAGGGTTTTTGTTTTCTGTTTTGTTTTGGGTTTCTACCCGATGGCTTCCAAAAATACCGACGCCTTATCTTTATTGGCTCTTCCAGGAGTTCAGACAAATTTGACGGACAGCTCTCTTATCACCCAGAGCCTGTGCAGGGGAGATGCGGGGAGCCTCGCCACCTCCTCCCTGTCTGAAGCGGGTATTTCGCAAGCGGTGGTGCGTGGTCGGAAAGTATAACAATAAAAAGACTTTCCGAAGCGAAGCCTCCTTCAGCTTGGAGTGAAGGGTCAAATAGCTGTCCCCTATGTCGCTAGACAGTCTCCAACTCTCTCTCCTGTCGTCCTCAGAATAGAACCTCGCGCGGGCACAGGAACCCGGGCGCACCATGGCCGATACAGATGAGGGCTTCGGCCTGGCGCGCACGCCTCTGGAGCCTGATTCCAAAGACAGGTCCTGCGATTCGAAATCCGAGAGTGCTCTGGGGGCTCCCAGCAAGTCTCCAACGTCCCCACAGGCCGCCTTCACCCAGCAGGTAAGAAAAGCCGGCCCAGAGACGGAGGCCTGAGTCTGGCTCTCTGCTAGCGGTACAGGGGGCGGGCAGGGCCAGTTATTCTCCATACTTTCTGGCTAGTCTCATCCAATCTCCCCCAATTCCACTCTATTCCAATCCGCTTTATCGAGGCGTTTATCTTTATGGCCTGCGTATTTTAGAAACCTATTTACATTATTGGAGAGCTCTCAATTATCCGACTATTTGGGGTCAGCTAACAACGGCCCAGATAATTCTCTCCCAGCTGCCCTGGGTATGCCTTATTAAGGGTCGGGTCAGCGGCCGCTTCAGGCCGGCATGAGCGATGGCTTGACCCTCCTTAGATCTTTCTTAGCCTTCGCCTCGGCTCGCCTGCTCTGCGCAGCCCGCCTCGCCCCTCTTGCAGTACCATTTATCTTGCTCCGGGGCCTGGAGCAGCTCCCTGACCCGCCGAGGAGAGCACACAGGGGCTGGGACCAAGGCGCCCGGAGCCCGGAGCTCCGGCGGGCTGGGAGTTGGTCCTGACTGGAGGGAGAAGACCCCACCCTGTGATCTGCTATCTGAGCGTCCAGCGCTTTGGGTGCGCTAAGTAGGTTTAAAACTAGGTGTCACTGGGCACCGATCGATCGGGAAGGCTTGACCAGAGAAATGGGTTTGATCTCGAAATCCTTTCCAATAGTTAGTTGTGTGTCTGATTTTTAATAAAAGCCAAGAGGCTTAAGAATAGTTGGGGGAAATTTACACAATATTTTGAAAAGGGAAAACAAGTCCACTTTTTGGTCGGTTGATAATTGTTTCAAAACGGAGATTTGTGTCTGACTGTTTGGGTATCGGCTTTTTAGAAATAACTTCCAGTTGAAAAAGAAAATGTTAAAAGGCTTCAGTGGTTACCCCAAGTCAAAGAAAGGCTGGGCGGTGGTGCGAGATATGGCGAAAGAGTCTGGAAAGATTGTTAATATAGACACTGAGTTGTTTTTTTTTTTTTTTTTTTTTTTTTTTTTTTTTTTTTTTTTTGTCCTTGAGAAGAAAAACATTTTTAAAATTGAAAATTTCTACATAGTGGCTCACATGTGCTGGAATCTTAGCACTTAGGAGGGTGAGGCAGGAGGATTGCCAAGAGTTTGATACCCTTATATGTGCTGCATAGCGAATTCCAGGCCTGTCTGGGCTGCAGAGCAAGACTGTCTCCAACAATAATAACAACAATAATATTGAAATTTCTTGTAGGTTCATATTCAGACCCAGGGATGATGGACAGCGATGTATTTGCATAGCTGTGTGTTTTGCATCTGGGCGACAATACAAAAATATCCTAGTGGGGTTTTCTAGATTGACTGTTACCACCCCCCTCCACACACACACACACCAACCATGTCTCAGCTAAAAAACGGATCCAAGTTAGATGGCCTGGTCCTCTAGGGAGGAGCTCTGTGGTGGGGATGATTCCCAGGCCTCGATCTGGAGGAAGAGACAACAGGTTCTGGGAGCGAGGCTCTGCTGGGCTGCAAACTCCAGGTTGCCTAGGGAGCTCTCGGCAGATGCCACGAGTTCCTCTAGAGGCCCCACTGCTTCCCAGACCGACCGCACAGGCTTTGTCAGGCACTCCCGGCCTCTGCACACAGGAGGAGTTTGAGAAAGCACTACCCACTAAGACCCATCACTGACATTTGTTTCTCTCTCTCTCTCTGTCTACCAAGGGCATGGAAGGAATCAAGGTGTTTCTTCACGAAAGAGAACTGTGGCTGAAATTCCATGAAGTGGGCACGGAGATGATCATCACCAAGGCAGGGAGGTGAGGCAGGCTCCGGGCGCGGAAGGAGGGCAGCCATTGAAGGGAAGAACCAGAGAGAGAGAGAGAGAGAGAGAGAGAGAGAGAGAGAGAGAGAGAGAGAGAGAGAGAGAGANAGACAGACAGACAGACAGACAGACATGGGAGGAAAAGATAGAATAGAGACAATATTTAATCAGAGTCCATTTTGAACAAGGAGTCCTCAGCAGGATGAGGACCCTCTCCAAATGCTTACCTCTGGGTAGAATGTTCCTTCCCAATCTTATAGGAATATTAAAGTGCACAGAGAGAAAGGTGAGGGCGGAGAGAAAAGGTGGGGGGTGGGGGTAGGCCGGGGAGACTGGAGAAGGACTTTGAGTCCTTAGACTCGGACTTGCTCTCTTGTCCCCACCCCTATTCCCACCTTCTCTGACCTTGGAATAGTTCCAGGGTCCCACCCGATGATTGCCAAACTCCCGGGATTGTTGAATGTATTTGCTACCTCGTTCATTGTTTATAGAGAGCGGGCGAAGTCTTTGAAAGCGAGCGGGGAGCTCCTCGGAGCTCTCTACACTGACAGGAATAAACACAGCCACTCAGCCATCGCGCTGGGCCCAAAAAACTGCTCTTCAAGGCCGGCAGGAGTTTCAGCTAGAGAGGCTAGACTAGGCCTGGGGTTGGTGGGTGACAGAACAGGTCAAACTCTGGGTCTTCCGTGTATGTCGACCTGGGGGAATCAACTCATTTCCCCAGCGGCCTGAGCTACACGCATCCGCACCGTGTAAGAGGCCACGAGTCGGCCCAGTGCAAGCGTGCGAAGAGACAGGGGCCAGGGCAGTAGGTCCAAGCTGCCGGGTGCTTAAAGGCAAAGGGTGGAGTTGATTTTTCCAGATTCCGCGGGTTCTCCAGCCCAAGCCGCCCTCAATAAACTGACAACGGTGACGTTTATTATTTCTTGAAATTAAACAATGTCGGCTCCCCCGCTCAGCCCGAGGCCCTAGTGAACTAGAAGGCGGTGGGTCTGTTTATATCAGACATCTGAGGTTCCCTTTCCCATCCTGCCCAGGAGGGAAAGTCCCAGCCGGCTGCCTTTTCCTCCTCGCTGGAGCCGAGAGGATTTAACTATAAAAGGCCTGCACTGTCTCTGGTGCCTCTTGCTGGGGCCAGATAAACGCGAGGAGGTCCGGGCTCCCGGCCGGCGCTGGAGAGAGAGGCCTTCTCTCACCTCTTCCCACGCTGCACCAACCTAGGTCCAACGGCTTGTCCTGGTGCGCAAATCCAGCCGGATCCCTTGCTTTCTGGAGCGCAGGCCTCACCAGACGTTAAGGAAAAAAAAAATTCTAGTGGGGCCGAGGCTTGGGGGAGCCGTGTGTGTACCCGTTGTGTGCCTTCAGCTTTCTAGTTCCGGCTTCGGCGCTCTCTCTAAAACCGACTGTGAAAGGGTTTGGAATTTCTTTCCTGAGTGCCTGGGAGTTTAAACTCCCCAGGGAAAACCTGCCAAGCGCCTTGGAGAAGTCGCAGACCATTTATGAGTGACCGCACGCTGGCCATGCGGGGCTGGTCACTAACCCAGAGAACTTGGGAACCGCCCTGGCAGCCACGGTTAACCTGCACCTCCGAGGGCAGAGGACCAAAGTTCGTATTCAAGGTGATGTGTCCCTAGGGTGCCACCTTGGATGGCAGCCTCAAGCTTGAGTGAGCAAGAGGCTAGCTTCGTATTGAATGAACCTCCTCCCCCGCACCCTGATACTAGATTATCCAGTTGAAAGCGAGTCTCTTTAAACCTAAAAGTCTGTAGGCAGCAATCCCCCGGCCCGGCCCTACTTTCTTCCGAGGTTCCTGCAGTTGCTGCTGCTGCCTCTCTTCTCTCTGCGCCCCTTTCTCCTCCCGGTAACTTCAGGGGAAACCCGGCCTGGATCTCACCAAGGATGGAGTGGGGGGGGGGGTCTTCGTTTCTCAGGGAAAATGGCTGAAGATCGCGGACCCGCTCTTCTGAGTACTGGGACGAATCCCCCGCCCCCTTCTTTCTCTCTTCGTGCTCTTCCCTTCTTCTCTCTCTCCCTGTGTCGCAGGCGGATGTTTCCTAGTTACAAAGTGAAGGTGACTGGCCTTAATCCCCCGCCCCCTTCTTTCTCTCTTCGTGCTCTTCCCTTCATCTCCCTCTCCCTGTGTCGCAGGCGGATGTTTCCTAGTTACAAAGTGAAGGTGACCGGCCTTAATCCCAAAACGAAGTACATTCTTCTCATGGATATCGTTCCGGCGGACGACCACAGATATAAATTCGCTGATAACAAATGGTAGGTTCCAGGGTTCCAAAGAGCAGGGAGGGCTGGGAGGAATCTATGTCGCCTATCTCACCCTCAGCAACCGGAACAGAAAATTTATTATTATTATTATTATTATTATTATTATTATTATTATTATTATTATTATTTCCAATGAAAGCTCAAGGCTTTTGTGCCCATTCCGTTGTATATAAAAGGTCCACAGCCACTAGCTCCCATTTCATAGACCTAAAAACTGAGGCTGTGGGAAGAGAGGGGACCCTGTATACGTCTATACTCACATGGGCTGCACTTTTTTTATTTTTTAAATTATTTTTACCAAGTACTGGATATATTTCCGGGGGGCATAAAATCATTTACAGTTATTTTTTTATGAGTTACCTGTTTTGAACATGACTTTTTTTTTTTTTTAAATGAAACTGCAAAACTAGCCAATGGCTTTACTGGTAAAAGAGTCAGCAGAGGAGACTCATGCCTGGGCTCCATTGCCCCTCAGGCAGTGGGCAGTGCACAGCTCACAGGCTGCAAGAGGCTGGCTCCTTTAAAAGCATTTGTGTTTTCAAGAGTTTCGCATGTGCATATTTTCAGATACCGCCGATAATTTGGATAATTTGCGGGCAGCCGAGAGACTTTGAGGCCCCACACACTCTGGCTGGGGAAGGTGGGAAGAAGAAAGATCCAGGCCAGGGGTTTTCTTGGATATAGCTCGGGCTGTAAACCAAGGAGACCGGAATGTACCCAGAACTCTGCCCTCATCCGGCCAGCTACCTCCGGGCCGCGGAAAGCACTGCAGCTCTTGTCTCCTCCACCTAGGTCCGTAACTGGCAAAGCTGAACCTGCCATGCCCGGCCGCCTCTATGTGCACCCGGACTCCCCAGCAACCGGAGCCCACTGGATGCGACAACTCGTCTCCTTCCAGAAACTCAAGCTCACCAACAACCACCTGGACCCATTTGGACATGTAAGCATCCTGTCCCCCATCAGTGTGTGAGACAACCTCCCCCCCCCCTTTACTTCTCCCCAGGTCTCTCGATCCTCAGCACCCTCTTTTACTTCCCCACAGCTCTGGGGCTCTCTCCAGCATCCATTTTACTTAGCCCCAAGCGGTCCCCCAGCTAGCTGGGACCCACCCTTGGGGCTGGGGTGGTCTCCCCTTTTATCATTCTAATCAGGACTTTATCCCATCTCACCTTTTTGCCTCCTCTCCCTGACGCTCAGTACCTGGGGCCTTCTTTTCCCTCCTCACCATTTCTTTGCCCCCCTCCCCCAGGGTTCTCAGACTGAGAGGACACTCTCTCCTCTGCCCTTCCTGTGGTCTGTCCCAGGATCTGTCTTTCCTCTTCCCTGGGTGGCTGGAGATGGGACCCCAGCCTCCCCATCTTTTCAGCTTTGTAGCTGAACTTTCCTGGGTAAGGAGCGCCCAGGTCTCATGCCTCCTCTTGCACTGATGGCAAGTGACCCCTGGTTCCACTGCCTCCTTGAAGCTCAGCACTTTCAGACTTTCTGAGTCTGTTGCCTCTTTTCTCTTTTCCATGCAAAGAGAGGGCAAAGCTAGATCAGAATCCTAAAACCTAGCATCACTTTGGCTCCAAGGGGGTCCGGCGAACCCYCCAAACTATGTGAGGGTACAGTGAGTATGTGCATCCCCCTCTCCCAGGTGATGTGTGTGTGTGTGTGTGTGTGTGTGTGTGTGTGTGTGTGTGTGTAGCAGTCAGTACGCTTTCAGCCTGGCTTCATTCTTCTTTCCCCAAAGAACAACAAAACAAATCTCTCCCCAAATCTCTCCGTTACTTTGGGCTTTTGAATTCTCCATTCAGAGCCCTCTGCTAAATTGGCTGTGCTCATTCTTGGACATCTGATACTCAAGGTTGCTCTTGCAAAGGGAAGTCCAGGGGCAGTGTGTGTGTGTGGGGGGGTGTTAGAGGAGGTGCCCACATTTATACAGTTTGCTTGGGGGTAGAGGTTTAGGGAAATGAGGGTCTGAGTAGGTTGGACTTAGGAATAAGTTCAAATGAGAAATCTGCTCTTTCTAGGTGATGGTGACAGAGGCCAACTAGGATCTGGGGAGGGAAGAGGGTCTCAGGATGCTCCGCTGAGAGGCTCTGCAYGTGGAAAGGGGAGAAGGCTGGATGGATTGTTGGTAGAAAGTTCTATCCCGAGGACTTCTTATGATTCACTGAATTCATGGTGTTCCCAGGGCTGAAATAGCCTGGGGGCTCTTCTGGTCTAGGATTAGAAGGCTTGGGGGGTATTCCTGTGATTACTAATCAGAAAGTAGGTTCAAGGTGGGGGGGTCCCTGTCTGTTTCCTTCCTCTGGCCCCCTCCTCATGAGTTCTGGGACCCCTAGTAGGGGTGTCTATGGATTCTCCAGCTGGCAACTGAGTCTGTCTCACAGCCTGTCTTTCAATTTCAAGCTGCATCTCCATTTTTCCGACAGTACTTTTTGGGGTCACTCTGGGGTAGACTTCCAGGAAAGGTCCTTGGCCCTATCAACAGATATGAGCCACTTAGCTGTCCCCTCCTCCCCGAGTTTCCTCTCAGCGATTCATGGACAAAGAGTGAAGTACTCTACCCCGACTTTGAATCTAGAGTCACCCTGATGGAATTAGGGGCCATTAGATCACCCTCATTCTGAAGTCTCCACATTGTCCCCAGCTGTCAAAGCAATTTGGTTAAGCCCAGAGGATGGCTGTGCTGGCCCAGGGGCTACTGCAGTCAAGCTGGGGGCCCCAGTGCGTCTCTCTGTCGCCACACCGCCACACAGCCAGCGTCATTATAAGCCTGGGAGGTGGAGAGGGTGTGTGTGTGTGTGTGTGTTTGTGTGTGTGTGTGTGTGTGTGTGTGTGTGTGTAATTAGAGCTGGACACCCCCAAGCAGGAACTAAGGGATCGAATCTTACATCTTGAGGGCCTCGGTTCAGGGTTGGCCTAGGGGCTCTGCAAGCCAGGGTTAGCAATGCAAAAATATTCAGAGACAGGGGAGCTGAATCCTGCTGCCGCTAGGGCTTGGGATCCTGTAGGAAAAAGCAGGGCTGCGGGATGGGTAAATATGGCCTGTCCCGTTGGAGAGTTTTGGGTGACTTTTAACAGTCACCCCAGCATCAAAATATGGGCATCATCTGGACAAGGAACCCAGTTGTATTATTATGAATGCATATGCAGGAGTCCTGCCTCCTCGCTCCCCTCCCCCTTCTCCTCAGTCTAATGATGATGATGGTGGTGGTGGTGGTGATGATGATGAAATAATAATAATAATAATAATAATAATAATAATAATAATAATAATAATAATAAATAATGTTGTAGCAATAGCCAACAGCTGTTGGAGTGAGCCCTCCTCCGGAGTAGCTCAAATAGGGAGAAGAATACAACTTTTCCAGTAGATGTTGAGAGCCATCTTTCTGAGTCCCAAATTATTGATACTCAGAGAAAGGAAACCTCCAGGTCAGCCTGGCCCTGCCTCAATGGGACTCTCCCCTCTCCCCACAGTCTCAGGAAGACAGACCCATACCACTATGTCTCCCCTCCCCACCTGGCGACTCTTTTTCATGTTTCAAAACAAAGGACCCAGCTTTGAGTTCTATTAAGAGCCACCAATCCTCCCAAATCTAAAACTGCTATGGCCGGTTGGCAGGGTCAGCYCTTGGCCTTCCTCAGAAGGCGTTTGAGGAGGGGATGTGCCACGGCTATTTGTGTATATACACATATGTTCTTCCTGTCCCCTCACAGCCACACACTGCTGTCCAGTTCTCCCAGCCCCCTGCCGGTTCCTGCCTCCAGACTTGCCAGGCTCCCGTTGGGGGCGGGAAGTGCCCTTATACACAGAGTTAATTTATTAAGCAAACTTTATTAAGAATTCTGATTTACTGCCTTGTGTGCTTTGGGTAGGTTCCTGGAATATTACCTTGACTTTCTAATGTGGAAATTGTCATTTTTGAAATGTTTCTTTTAAATGAAATCACTGGCCCTTTTTCAAAACAGAAGAGAGAGAGAGAAAAAAAAAAGAGGGGCTATTTTTTTCTTTCCAAGAGCCCATATAATAAAGCTAATTGGCTGTGTAGATGGGGGAGGAGTGAGGATCTAGTTGGAAACAAAGGGAGTTTTGATTATTTTTTTTTCTTCTGACAATCTCATTTTCTCTGTTATTTTTAGATTATCCTGAACTCCATGCACAAATACCAGCCCCGATTACACATCGTGAAAGCAGACGAGAATAATGGTTTTGGTTCAAAGAACACTGCGTTTTGCACCCACGTCTTTCCTGAGACAGCTTTTATCGCTGTGACTTCGTACCAGAATCACAAGGTAAGCCGGAGAGTCTCCGCCCGCCTGCACCGCGGGGCCGCCTGCTGCTTTACGTGGACGCATGCGCAGTGTCCTCACCGGACTGCAGCTCTTTATGACCGAGGGTGGGTCCACAGTCTTACAACCTCAGCTGCTATTGTCCTCCACGGGGCTGGGCAGGGGCCAAGTTGGAGCTGTTTGCACCTTACTCGTGGTGGGGAAGGATCTCTCTCACCTATCCTAGTTAGAACCAAACTAGTCATCCACTTACGCACAGTTGGTGCGAGTCTACAGAAAGGGGGAGGGGAAGGTGACATTGTGCTGGGATGGGTGGCTAGCGCTACCTTTGGTGAGGATTGCCTTTTCTGTTGAGAACAGGGTCGTGGTTTTTAGAGGCACCTCACTTGGCAATGGGGCAGGTGGCACAGCCCAGGGTAATTGGGGGCAGGAGAGCCCCAAGTGAGCTCAGCGGAGCTTGTCCCCTCCCCCTCCATCTGGGTGAAGTTAGCGGTAAAGGTTCTAAGGCTGACAGGAAAGGCCAGAGAAGGAAGGGTCACAGGCAGGTTTCCTTCTGGGTCATCCAGTGCAGGTCATCCTGGTGCTGGCTGGGTGGCAGACAATGCCTCCACCGATCCTGTGATAGCCCACTGTGGGTAGACTCTGAATTCGACCGAAGTTGGCCTAAGTGTGATGGATGATCCCCTTCAGATCTAGGGAGAGCATCCTTCTTTGCCTCAGAAGAAGCCCCTGCCTCCTCCCTAACACGATTACTTTTTTTTAAAGGGAAGGAACTGAGCTGACCCCAGCAAGGGTGAAATGGCGAGGTCACTCAGTTACTGTGATTTAGCGGAACTGTATGCCATGTGGCCAGAAATCGGCTTCCTCATGGGCTCTGCAAGCCCTTGTTTAGCTGTGGCCTTAAAGGCTTCCAGAGCTGACACAAGAACCACAAATATCTCATCCCCCTCCCCCTCAGGCAAGCCCAGGCTCATAGAGGATGTGGGTGGTGGTGGTGGTGGTGGTGGTGATGTGTGTGTACATATAAAATGACCTTTAAAAATGTGGGTCTGTGGATCCTTGGTATGTTCTGAGTTCTATGTCATGGTAATGTTAATGTTATGTATGTTCTGAGTTCTATGTCATGGTAATGTTATACATTGTATACAATTGTATACAATTGTATACATGTAGTACATAATGTATACAACATGTATAATGCTGACACATGTATAGTGGACAGTCACTGTCCCTGTCCCTTCTGTCTCTTTGCTTTTAGCTCTATACAGCATGCACTTTGCTGCTTTGGTTTTTTGAGACTGGGTTTGAACTCGAAGCTTCAAATATTGCTAAGAATACATCCAGCCACCGAGCTGCGTTCCTGGCCCCTTAAAGAGTGACTGCTATGTCACGTGTGACGTATGGACATACCCCCAGCACTGCCACATTTCTGTATGTGAACTGTGTGTGTCAGGGGAGGGGATCATACATTGTGCTAGAGCATGCTTGTTGAGGTTAGATGACAACTCGTGGAAGTTGGTTCTTTCTACCTTTTTGTGAATCCTGGGAATTGAACTCAGGTCCTCAGGCTTGGTGGCAAGCACCCTTATCTGCTGAGCCATTTTGGGGATCCATGTATGAGCTTTAAGCAGTCTAAAGGTCTCACAGGTCTGTCAGTGTGTGTTTGATGATTACATTGAATTTGCTTTCTGTTTTAGTTGGGTCTGGGTCCCTTGTTGATGTGCACATGAAGGCCTTTTTTTAGCCAAGTGGGCAGATTTTGTACATGCACATCAGGAGACAAGTTTCTGTCACTCCATCTTCCACGGGATCTTTCTTATTTCTTACCTGTCAAGCTCCAAAATCATTAATTTTCTCTGTGAAGAGCCCAAAAGAGATACATCTCCCAGGCAAGCTGAAGACCCTTGTAAACATTCCTCAAGTGAATGTAGGACCCGTGACTTTAGTAAGTGGGCCATGGTTTCTTATGACTTGTAGATAGCATCTCTCCCTTTGTTTTCCCAGTTGGAATGGGTGTTGAATCAGCTCAGAGCATAGGTAAGCCTGCTGAGATGTTAACACCATGCRAATTAAGGGTTGTACCCCATGGAGGGGGGAAATGAGTGCTCAGATTCAAAGGCAGGATCTAACTCAGTTTCCCATCTGTAAAATGGGAATCATAATAGCATCCACTTCAYGGAGTCCTTGCTAGGGTTACCCCCAGRTAATCCCTGGGACCATCCTAGACAATGCAATGGCCTGGATCGAACYACTGGTCAGTCAGAATTTTGATGTTTTTGGAAATCTCTTAGCTTGTTCAGTATCACCCCTTGAGCGTCTTGAAATCCTCATGGCCAGCATTTTAAAATTAGGTCTTCTTATTGCGGTTGAAAAAAAAAATCAGGACACTGGTTTTTGTGGTTCCCTCGGTTCCTTGTCAATCAAGAACGAACTTGTTTTGTCTTGGATGGATGAGTCTGAGGTAAATACCCTCAGTAAGTGCACAGCCAGGAATCCCTGGGGAATGCAAGCCCTTGTTTGGGAAGGGGTTCTCAGAGCTCAGTGCACCCAGGATGTTTTCCAAATGCTAGGCAGGTGCCAGGTAGGGCTCATAGGTGGCGGTGTTCCTTTCTTAGGYGATAAGGCACAGACCTTTCCAAACACAGGGACCCTTAATGACGAGCTGTATTTCCTCAGCCCAGCTGTGACCCTGAGCTGGATTTGGGAGTTATTTCCCCAGATGTTTGACAGCCTAGGGAAAAAAAAAAAGATATTTAAAAACTCGAATCTTCCCCAGCTCCGACGTTCACTTGGGGAAACACGTCTTTGTTTGGGTTTTTACAGCAGTTGTCAGCAGCTCAGAGCACACTGACTAGAAATATGTAGGTGTTAAACGCAAGCCACKSGGGTATTTCATTTCTCGGGTCTTACTACAATGGCCGTGTATGCAAGCGTACGCGTCCCTCGATGTTAACTGACTTTTCCATCCCAAGGAGTTTTGCTCCAGCTTAAGTCCTTGTATATGGAGTCCATATTTATGAGGTACAAGTTTCTCTGGTTGGGACCAGGAAATGAAGCCCCTAATAGAGAGACATAATTAAGATTTTTTGGCCCTCGTGAGTTGTTTTTTTTTTCCCCTCCAGAAAGCAAGAATTTGCAACAATTATTTTCATTAATTTTTACAACCGCTGTCTCACCAGTTGGAGCGGGCATTTATGTTTTGCCCCCCAAGCCCCCACTCTCTCCCTTCCCCGGATATCCGGTTTTATGCTGATTTTGGAAAGGAGTGCATTTGTATGGTAAATAGAAGTAAGGTTTCCCTGGAGCTTTTTGGTAGGCATGGGCTTCCAGGTGTGCAGATTTGGGAGGCTTATAAGCTGACATGTGACCTACGAGGGGTGTTAGAGAGTGGTTTATAGTGTAAGGAGCGGTGTGCAAAATAAAATGTGTTTCGGTAGCAGATGAGCCTGTGTGTCTAGAAGAATTTCTCAAGGATAATTCTGGTGTGTGTGTGTGTGTGTGTGTGTGTGTGTGTATGCCCATGGTGTGTGTATGTATGTGTGTGTATGCCTGTGGTGTGTGTACATATGTGTAAGTATGTGTGTGGTGTGTATTTATGTGTGTGTATGGGGCATGTGTTTATACATAYGGGAGTATGTGTGTAYGTGTGTGTGTTTGTGATACGTGTGTATACACACATATATGCTTGTGTGTATCTCTGTGGGGTGTACGTATAATGTATGTGTGTGTGCATGTATGTGTGTGTGTATACACACGTMCATGCCTGTGTGTGTGCCCGTGTGGGGTGTTATGTGTGTCTGAGTGGAGTGGATGTATGTGTGTGTATGAGGTGTGTGTGTGTATACATATGTATGTGTGTATGTGTGCGCGTTTATGGTATGTGTGTATATGCCCGTGTGTACCTGTGTGGGCCATGTGTGTGT
>BDUI01023537.1:4313-16358 GCA_002335545.1 Apodemus speciosus
CTCTCTCTTGCTTATTTAATTTAGCCTAATGCTCTCTATTGACCATTTCTCTTTTGTTTGTTGGACATTTTATGATTTTGAAGAAGTGCTTATCTGCACCYCTTACTCATTTTTAAATTGATGTATTTGTCTTCAAGCTATTATTAATCATGAAATTTCTCTTCAAACCTTAACCTATCAACTCTTTGGAAATATGGTTTTCATTTTTATCAGTCTGTAGTTTGCCTTGCTACACAAAATTCTTCCTAGTAAATTATATAATTTATTTTGAGAGTCACTCTGGCCTTCATATGAAAAATGTACTTTAGGGAGCCAAAGTAGAAATGGGGGCTAGAGAGAAGGCTCAATGGTTAAGAGCACTTGCTCTTCCGGAGGCCCTAGGTTCACTTCACAGCACTTATAGTGCTGCTCACAACTGCATAGGATTTAGTCCCAGAGAATCTGATACCTTCTCCTAGCCTCTGTGGACAACAGGCACATACTTGTTGCACAGACATACATGGAGGCAAAACATCCATACATATAAAACTAAATATTAATTACTTAATAAACTTTAATTTTAACAATGGATATAGTAGACAATCATGGAAACTGAACAATGGATTGGCGTCACTTACMCTACATGGAATAAAGGAATAAGACTGAAGAAAAGCAGACATTTTTGTTCACAAAGAGTTCATTTCAGGYTTTTCCCTTGGAATATGTATCTGGAATATATTAAAGAAATTTGGGAGAAATACATTCTTGAGGCAAGGTCAGCCAAGGATTCAAGTAAAATGAAACACCTGGAGTGCTGTACAATGGGGTCAAATCCAAAGATGAGAGGTCCTAGATGGGTGAAAGKTTAAAGGGGTAATGTCAAAGGTCAGCTGAAGTGGAATTCAAGGTGACTCTTAGATTTTTCAAAGTTGAAGTATTGTGTAGGCAAGCGGATGTGGCAAGTTAGAATTGTGACCAGAATTTTGAACTAGGAATTCTCATCCTATCTATGATGTTTATAGCTAAGGGGCCAGRCTGAATCAYTAGGAGGATTAAGAAGTCCTAAGTATGTTAGTTATTTACTTATGCCTATGACCAAATCCTTTAAAAAATCAGCCTATGCGAAACASACTTATGGTGGTTGCTGGTTTCAGAACTCTTGGTCTATGGTCCTCAGCTCTGTTGATTCTGGGCCTATTGCAAGGCATAAATCATGGAGGCAGGAGAGCATCAAAGAAAACACCATTTGCTCATTGTGAATAGAACCACAAAGCTAAGTCTAGAACCAGATAAGAGTTGGCTAGATTAGTGAGACCAGAGCAGCAAAAAGGCAGACTATGCACTCATACTATTTAAATTGGAGAGAAAAATCATCTTAGACAGAACATCCATCATTGACTAGCATGAGGTAATTTTTAAATACTGATAAAAATAGGTATTTTATCTCACCTATGATTGTATTATAATAAGTGATATGCATCCACAAACCCTAAATCTATGTAGAAGCATGACAAGGAAGAAGGGAGAGGTGGCCAAGATCACAGCTTAGAGGTAACTTCATTCTCTCCTTGACTGAAGCGACTAGTGTCAGGAAAAGTGGTATTTTCAAACACCCTTTTTCCCAATTTCCCAAAGCAGAGCTCTAATTCTTACCAAGCCATTCTATTTTGTAGTTCAACAAAATTTATATTAAGTGCATCTATGTTAAGCAGACTAAGAATAGAACAGAAGCATAAAAGGTCAAATTGCATCAAGGAGCTTATAATTACCATGGGTGAAGAAGAGCTCACGTATACTAATAACTGATTACCACTAAAACAAAACAGTAACAAAAACACACACAGACACACAAAATGCTTGGCCATTTTTAAATGGGTTTTTCTCAGTTGTGCATCTTAATTGGTATTAAACACTTTGGGACCAAAAAAGAAAGTGAAATACTTCAACCACCACCCTTTCATGTTCTCATTTTACCTCGTTGTCCTGGCATTGRTCAGGGTTGTTTCCAATGGGTTTGAGGAGTTTTTTCTCTTTGTTTTCATCTCTCTTTRTATCTTTAATAATACCAGGTCTTCGTCTACACAKATTGATAGTCAAGGGACCACAGCCCCYTTCTAGATCTGTTATCTTGCTACGTAATAAATATATCMTGATGAAGATGCATTTAAATATGACCTCCTCAGAGCTTGCTTCTAACCTACAGAAGCTTAATAAAATAGTTAGAATATTACGGGTGTAAATAACATACACTCACTCTTGAAAGCTGAGTGAATTATGCATTAAGAAGGTAATATTACTGGAAGAGAGGGAAACAGAGTTGGAAAGATCTTATCATGTCTGTAATAATCAGGGTTTGAAATTGGGCTAGTCTTTGTTACTGAAATAAACACTACAAGGCTCACATTTGAAATAACATTGATCTTGATTGCCTGGGACTCAGCCTTGTCTGTTGAATATGCTGCTTCTAACAGTCCTTGAAGATAATAGTATCACCCATGTGCAAAGCACTCTAGAATTTAAAATACTTTCACATTTAGAATCTTATTAGATGTGCAAATCTACTCTGTGAGGTGGAGTAATTGAGCAGACAGCATAATCTTTGCATCATACATGAGGAAATAGACTCAATAGCATGAATGAATTTGTTGAACATCTAATAAGTTATTCTGCAGTACAGCTAAGACTAATATTTAGGGTCTGTAACTCAAAGGGTCTATTCTCTGTATGAGAGTCCAATCATAAATTGAGGCATGTCAGTCATATAAATGTGGTTACCTTTAYGGAATTATAGAGGCTAAGGTGAGGACAAGGGGCTAACCGATTCAAATTACTCAAATAAACATTTGAATAAGTATTTTCTACTTTGTATGAAAATAAAAGTAAACAAGAAGACATGATCCTTTCCCTCAAATTGTTTATAATTTATCTGAAATAAATAAGGAAATAAATTAAGCTTACTAGAACACTAAGTTAATAGTTAATACTTCAGGATAGAGTGTGGTCACAAAAGAATGGAGATTGCAGGGTAGACATAAGAAATGTGATAAAACACAGATGAATGTCTAAACAYTTGCTGCTATCTGTAGRTTCAGCTATCTTACTCATTTTTAAAACATAATAATGTGTTCTGGAATACCTTGTGCATTCTTATCTACTCTTGTAAGTTAGAAAATGAAGGTAGAATGAACCTGAGATTAACACAGAAATGAAGTTTTGAGTATTGGATTTGATGATATCTGTACTCTTCTATCTT
Source organism: Apodemus speciosus (assembly GCA_002335545.1). Taxonomy (NCBI): domain Eukaryota; kingdom Metazoa; phylum Chordata; class Mammalia; order Rodentia; family Muridae; genus Apodemus; species Apodemus speciosus. The sequence continues at coordinate 7,546 of BDUI01023537.1, forward strand.
AAAAATTTAGCCTTTCTCTCATCCTACCTACAATGCTTAAGTGTGGAAAATGAGTCTGGAACAAATAATGCATGAACCTTTTTGTTTAGCATTAAAACCTAAACATTAAACATTTTTACTTAGGAACAAGTATCATATGTAAAGCAAGTTTTGTCACAGTGTGCCTGGGGATGATACTCTGACATGCCAAGGTGTAGGAAGGCTCACACTGACTCAAAGATCTTAGCCAGACTCACTTTCTTCTGATTCCACATCTGTGCAAAGCCATTTTTATTCTAGGCCAACATGATGTAGAATTGAGCAGTYGTTTCTCCCATAAGAATCCTCCCCTTTGTATAGACATAAAAATCATAATCATTTCTTTATAAATCTTACTGCAAATGATTTGAAACTCCTTGGTGCTGCTGTAAGTTTTCAAACTTGCAGTGAGACTCTTGACACAGATACCTCTTCTCCTCCCCCCTTCCCAATATTTTGAGTGGGAAAGTAAAGTACTTATAGAAATTTAGTGTTATTCATTTGAGCTTTGCCATTGGCTCTTTATCTTATGTTTAAGACATATCTTATTGGAAGGAGGACCTGAGTCCAAGATAGGTAAAGACTTGAACTCAAGCTACATGAGTATATCCATCAGCTTTTCCAGCTCCACTACCACCCAGTTGTTTAGAAATGTATGCCTTCAGTGGAAAAGAACTTTCCACACTGAATTCTGACCTGTGAAATTCTAGCTTATAGTACTTTCTTTGTAAGCATTATATTTTCCATTTTGATGGGGCTATTAGGACATGCTGAGATAAAAATGGTTACATCAGAATATGCTGTTTTAAATTGAATTACCGAATTATTTGTTCTCAAAGGCAAATATAACTGAAACACATTATTAACATTTAGAAGAGCTATAAATATATAACATATACTTGTTGAAAACTTAAAGTGAAAATAGATAGATAATGAACAATAAGCATGAAACTATGCCATGACTAAGAATGCATATTATTTTGTGTATTCCATTGGAGAGCAAAGCAGTTTCACATTTGGCTACTAATGATTGGATACTAACTTGTATTATAAAAATTGATATGCTCTCTACATCCAGGRTGTGTTGGTTTTATTTGAAATTATGGCTTCCATGGATTTAAAAAAGATACATATTCCTTTTTTTTAATTTGCAAAGTGCCAACCCTAAATTTTAGTGTGTTGAATTGTCCAAACCAGTGATTTCTGGAGGATAAGTGGTGTCCTACTTTGTAAGGGTTTTAAAACAAGCACTTTTGAGATAAGTAAATTACTCCACAGAAACCATAGGGGACCCAAATTGATGATAGATTCCTGCAAACACCACCAATTATTATGGAATCCAAATACCCTGATAGGACTGCATTTTTCAGCTTTTTCACTTAGACAAACTTTGTTTTCTGCTTTCAATAGTGGCATGAGAAACAAGTAGTCTATGCGAGTATTCCTAAATGAAGTCTTATGAGAGTCATTTGATGCCTTAAAACCGGTTACCTTAGCACTTCCCAGAGTTTCCTCATGAAATGAAATTTACTGTTAAAAAATACTGAGAGCCAAAGGTTCAACCAAATGACAACAAGGGTTTCCCTTTTATTTTAATATTGGACTTGTCTTCCTTCCATATAGAAACATTCCAGCTGCACTTTGTGAAGTTCCAAAAATAATGATTAACATTATTAAACCAGAGACTAAAAATCTTGGTACGGACTGACCCATGGGGACATATTACTGCAATTCTGTTTAAAATAAAATAATAAAAGGGGCGTCTCCTAGGGGGCAGAAGTTCTTCTAATTTTGGAAATTTATTCAATTGGTCAAAGTCACCCAAAGGGGTTCTTTGAAGTGGTTGGAATTGGCTGTCAGACCCAAGCACTCTCCTTTCTTACCTTTGGGGTTCGCCTACCCGGGTTTCCCAGTCCTTGGTTGAAAACTATAATTCTTGCAGGGATATAATGATGATTATAGTATCCGTGATCTCTTCCAGTAGGGGATGAGGCTATTTGTAAAAACCTCTTTCCTTTCTTCCGTTTTTAAATATCTATCTCTCTCAATGCTCACACACATACCACACGAATACATGTGCACACAGGTTTAAGACATTCACAGGCTCTTGCCTACTTTTCTTAATGTAGATTGGATGTAATGTTTTCTCTCCTCTCAAATTAGTCTCTAGAAAACAGACACCATTTCTCTCAGGGACAAGGCATCATTGTAGATATCGATGTTGACGTCTTCTTTGGACATCAGTTATTCTTCCAATCACAAGGCAGTTTGAGATCCTGTTGTAAACCATTGGTACTCTTTCAGTTTGGAGGAAAAAAWATAAGAATACTCATGAAGTWAGGTTACCTACCATAGTCCTGGTATACCTTATAAACTATACCTTCTAGAGAAGTYCCCCAGAGGAGTTCCAAATAACTGGGGAACTGCTATATTGTATTTCAATNCATCCAGACTGCACGCCCTTTTTATTTTTTTTAAGAGAAACAAAATCAAAATGCAACTTCCAAAGAAATATTGGAATTTGTTTTCAAGTTTGGCTATCACAAAGGGGGGAAGGGAATCAATGATCCAAATCTGAAAATAATCAAATTAAAAACCAGCAAAAACAATGTGAATATAAAGCCACGTCCCCTGACCGCTCTGTCTGTGCCTTCTCAACGTGTGCGTCTGGTTGTTCATCTCTTTAAACACAAAAATTATTTTTGTTATTTTCTCCCTTCTTGTTTGGAAATTAAATGTTTTTGTATTATAAATATATATATCAATGTATTTCTTTTTAACTGCTAGATCTTTATCTTTAGAGTTGATTTTCCAAAATGATGAGAAAAAGTTATGAATTGTTTTCTGCAGTTTTTTTTTCACACTCTTTCTTTAAATACGGAACAACTTCAGCTGCAGGACCGCACATCCTCGTCTTTCAGATGAGCCAGTCTCATTGGCAGTAGTACAAATCATGGGTGGCTTGTGCAAGGTGGATGATGTCATTTGGAACATACCATTTCTGTACAGAGGACTCATAGCAGCCCGGTYTGTGGGCTCTCTGCTCAACACTACCTCTCATCCCGTCTCTGAATCTCTCTACTCCCAGCTCCAGATGAGGCTGTGGGGCTGCCGATGAAGTTGTTCAACTTGAATGCATAACTCTAGTCTCCTTGATTTTGCTTTTAMTCTTTTGATCTTGAGTATAAGTAATATTATTTTATGTACTTTGTCTATTTTGAGGAGGAGGAAAAAAGTTTAAGTGCTTTTTATGATTTGAAAAAKCTCATGATAATGAAACTGTAATGATTTCGTAGTAATTGCATGTTGAAGAAGTTGCAGCTTAGGGTGTGTGAGATTGTCAGTGTTAGAGTTCTGTTCTTGATTTCCGTAGACGGGCATGTGTAGGCTCATTTGTTTTTGTATATTGCCCATCCCTTCCTTACAGCCAGAAGCTCTAATGCAGCTAGATCACTCCGTGCCGCCCTTACATGGACATGGCGACTCGCTTACACATTTACCCCTCTCATCTTCATCTCCTGTGTAGTACACTCATAGACACACCCCTCCCCTTTCCACACCCCTCCTTTCCCATACTCCCCCCTTCTTTAGCGTTGTTAAGATTTATGTGCTGTCATCCATTCCCCTAAATTAAGGAAAATCTAAAATTTGTCAAAAAGACAATACAAATCTAAATATATATCTGAAAACTTACAGTGAAGAAATTCATTCCAAACCCCATAGATGCATAGATTTTTTTTAAAGGCAAATTACATTTTTTTCCATTTTCAGTCATAGAAAGAAGAACTATTTTAAATTTAAAAACCAATGCCCTCCTAAGTCCCTCCAAAGTAAAAATTGTTAAAGTGCAGATTTTTTTCTTTTCATGTTATGTGGTGTGAATGTATGTGTTGTTGCTTCCCCGTATCATCCTCTGTTGTAAATTACTATATTTGAAAAATTAGACATTTTGCTCAAAAAGTTTTTAAGAAATAATAACAACAACAACAATAATAATAACAACAACAACAAGAACAAAAAGCAAGTTTCAAGAATGTGGCAATTCAATTTGTCCAAGAGCATTCTTACACAACTTTCTTTTGTAAATTTTTTCTTCCATGCCAAAAAACATGCGGGCAATTTGTTGATGTAAGTTGACTATAAATTAATATGTATGCTTTTCTGTTATAATTTCAATTATTTTGCCTATGTTGAAATTCTGCCTCTATCTATCTATCTATCTATCTATCTATCTATCTATCTATCTATCTATCTACCTATCTACCTACCTACCTACCTATCTATCCAGTTTCTATATTTTTATTTCCCTTTGCTCTGTGTTTTTATATGGTGAATGCCTTGTTGGTATTATTTGCTATCCTTCTGCTTAATTTGTTTTGGCTATGATGTTGCTTTTATTTTCTTCTATATGTATGATTTTGAAAACTATACTAAGTATTTTTGTTTTATTTAGGTCTTTTGCTTTATTTTCACTCTTCTGATTTGTGCTGAATTGCATTCAATAATCAATAGGAGTTCTACTGTTAATTAAAGAGCATAGATAGCCAGTTCTTATCAACTGAAAGAAGGCTAGTCTTGCTCTAAGCTCATTAAGCTTATTTTTAGCCACTGACTTTAAACCCTTCACAGTATTGGTTACTCTAAAGTTGGATATTAAAATTGGTTACAGCAAAAGGAAGGCATGTGCCCCCACCCCTAAATTGACTTGAGATAGTTCCAAGTATCATCAGTGGTAATTTCATCCTTAATTTAATTCCTTAGAAGATATTCAGGGAAATCAGCCCTTTATCTTATTTTCTTTCAGCAAAGGGGAAATAAGGTACTCTCAAGTGACTGTGGTAGAGTGGTTCTTCAGGATTATGCTATCATCTTCACCACAGGCTACAAAATCAATTTTACTCAGAATAAAGACATCAAGAATCCCAGGTGTTTACAGTGTTGTGCTATGATTTTGATGCCTTCCAATCACCAACTTCTGGCAAAAGCACATTGCATCATGTACACACAGGGAGAAGGCTCAAGCATCCACCCTCCTTCCRTCCCTCTCCTCTCCTCTGTCTCCCTCTCCTTTCCCCTTTCTATTCATCCTGCAGGATTTTATCAGGTAAGCTTCATAGGTATCTTATTCTTGTTTCAAGAAGATGCAGAGTTGTTTTCATAGTTCATCTTTGACTTAGAAAGTACCTGGTTAAGTGTCGCCATTCTGTAACTCTGGGTTGAGACAATGTCTCAAMCTTAAGGTTGTTTAGGTCAGCGTACAGCTACACATCACAAGAGCAGGGCTGGTAAGAGGCACCATGCAATCTTTTAAATGAAGTCACATGTTATAACTTTAATTCTAGATATCACTGTAATCTGGAACTGTTATAAGAAATATCACACTGAGAGGTGAATAGATGATGTATTTTCATCCTGGGAATGTTAATGAATGGGCTCTCTTCACCTGAGTTCAAGCAATCTTATGCTGCTTGACATGTTGAATAGAATTTCAGGTTTAAAATATAAAATTTTCTAGAAAGGGGTGTTAAGATACCTAATCATATAAAAGTCTTTTATGTTTGTTGAAATAACACTATCAATTTTATTAGAGGTTAATCACATTTTTTTCCAAATACAAGATCTTTGAATGATTATGAATCTTTCCACAAAGTCTATGATTAAAATTTCCTCTTGAACCCTGAGGGATTATATCTTTACATATAAGTCAATTGCATTAAAAAGGACAGAGAAACTGACCAATGACTAGAGTGTTTTTAGTTYAAAATATTGATAAAACTGGTAAAGCATTTCTGGGTGGCAGTTCAGTGAGTGGTAGCTTGGAATGGACTCTATTATTCCCATTTTCATTGGACTTAAAAAAGATAACCAATTCATGTGGCTTATAAGTGTAAATTCCAATGCTAACATGAGTCTAGGCTAAATGAGTTTAGAACTAAAGCTTGTAAGTAATAAGTGAAAACTTCACTTGGCTTCCCCTAGTTCACTACACATAATTACATCAAGCTGTTTTGGCTCATCTTTCTTGGACATATGTAAAAAACAGATTTGGTAGCTTTTCGGAATTAAACTCTTTCCAGATAAACAATTTACTATTTTTAATGAGTTTGTGTGTGTGTGTGTGTGTGTGTGTGTGTGTGTGTGTGTGTGTGTTACTTAGAGGGTTTAACTGAAGAATCTCATCATGTTAAATATAAATTATGCTCCTTTGATACACTCAAGTTTTTCTGGTGTTTTTTCTACTTGTACTTGCTGTGTTTGTCCAGGCAAGATTTTTCTGAAGGTCACCAATGTAGAGCCATTTAATGGCTAAACGCTCAGCATATCTGTGCATTGAAGTACTCCTATGACACCAAATGAGTGTCTTTATATATTGAGTGGATTAGAATAATGCAAATCAGAGATAAGGTAAAGAACTGAAATAGACATAAGAGAATTCCAGCAATTGGAACATGGAGTCCTCTCCAGAGGCTCTCTGCTTAGCATCATTCTATTTGTATGTTTGTGACCTTTCAGAGTCAGCTGTCTCCAGAGAGTTAGAAAGGCCTGAGCCACATTGAAACTTCATGCTGGTCTTGGTTTTTCTTTCTTGCTTTTTTTTTTTTTAGATGACCCACTACATTCGCCATCACTGACAACATCCTCACAGTTCAGAAGAGTTCTACTGAATTTTTAATACACTGTCTTTTGCAATGGCAGACAGACCCTTTTGCTAGATATCAGCCCTAGAGGCATGAATTATATATCTATAAATACACTCATAGAGCAAAAAAGCAGGGCAGCCTTCAGGGYTAAAATAGACCTTTTATATCCCTAGTGAGCTCTCTAGTTTAAGGAAAAGCACAGCCTTGTCAAAAGAAATGTATATTCCCAATTTTAAGATGCTAACATTGAAGTATACAGATTGTTCTTATTCTAAACCAAAGAAAAATTCCAGAGATGACATAAAAATTAGGATTTTTGTATATTCCAGGTTTCATACCTCTCTGCCTGTTAGTATTAGACTTAACTGTGTGAATACTTTTCTATGCTTAGAGACAGGGTTGATCATAATATAGTCTTTATAAAGGAGGAGCATATTATATTAGCTATTGCATCATTCTTAAGAAATGCATCCTCTGCTCCCTCACTTCCTATGAAGGTGAGTATATGAACACATGAATACATTTATGCCCGCTTGGATCACTTGACCTGGAGGATTAGTTCTAAGTACTTCTCTGATAGCAATATTTGTGTGTATTTAAGTCCCTCAGGAGACAGGCTTCTGATCACCCTTGTAAGGAATTATTTTGATTAGATTAACAGAGATAGGAAAATTCATCCACTGTGAGTGGCATCATTCCCTGGAGCAGGATCTTGAACTATATAAAAATAAGGGAGGAAAACTGAACACAAGCATTCCTTGTTACTGATTCTGGATGCAATGTGATCAGCTCCATGAAGCTCCCACCAGCTGTGATAAGCCTCCAATATGAACTGTAACTTGGAACTATGATTCAAAATAAACCCTTCCTGCTTCAAATTGCTCTTTGCAGAATGCTTTATCACCGTAACACGGAAGGAAACTAAGACTATCCCTTAAACCAAATATCATTGTCAGCCAGGTATGTTACTTTATGACATTTATCCTGGCTATTTGGGAAGCTAAGGCTCTTGCTTGAGGCCAGAAGATTGAGAGCAGCTTGGACAACATATCTAGATCTGATGTCCAAAATAAAACAAGAGGCATAACTTGCATAGAACCTGTGCATAGCTTCCTTGCTCTTTAAGTATTCTCTGTACTAGTTAAAATAGCAAATGCAATGTACATGCAGCACAAAGTTGTTAGACTATATGCATTTTATGGTCAGTGATGGGAAAAATGATCTGCACATGTTCAGTGCAGACACTATGGGGGAGGGGCATTTCTATCTGTAGTCCCTTGAATCCTTGATACAATAAATCAATAATACAGAGGGTTGACTGGATACTGTATTCATCTCAATTATTAAAGAMAAAAATTCATCTTAAAGTTGATTACAGAGATGGGAGAGAGGTCAGTGCCCATAAGGACTTGTTTGCTCTGTGACTATGAGGATCCACATTCAGATCCCAACACCTACACTAGCTGGATCCAGTGCCATATGTGTACCTGTAACCCCAGCACTACAGAGAGCAGAGCCAGGAGGATCTCTGTGGTATGCTGGTTGCCAGCCTAGCGGAGGAATGTAAGCTCCAGTTTCAGGGAATCTACCTCAGAGAAATATAGCAGTTGTAGAGGACATCTGCAGTTTTGTACAGATGCTCACACACATGAACATATAGAACACACTAAAATCACATGCACATTTTCAGATACATGTAYRCATCTCCTAAACAAATGAGTTAAGTGAGTCATTAAGTAAGTAAGTAATGGAATAGTTAAACATAATTAAACACCCTAACTCATGTACCTATTCCAGGCAGTTCTCATGTCTACAGCTACCTGAATGGTTTTTACCTATTCTATAATAATTCCCATTTGCAATACTGGTCGTCCTCCCATGCCTGGCAGCTTCCTTTCAAACTCCAGGCAGCCTTAATTCTAGGCAGTGCGAAGAGAGAAAAATATGAAAGCTTCTACAGTTTCAGAAAGTAGAGACCAGAAAATTTTGGCCTCAGAATTTCTGGGCAGAGGGCATTGTTTATAATGTCTTATCAGTACAGCACCAGGATAAAACAAAATGTTTAAGACAAGGAAAGATAGATAGTCCTGAAAGATTTTTGGATCTTACTTAAGATATGATGCTCCTCATTTTAGTTTTAAAATAAACTGCTCT
>BDUI01023537.1:16911-29270 GCA_002335545.1 Apodemus speciosus
CTGCTCCTCTCCTCTCCTCTCCCTTCCCTTCCCCTCCCCTCCCTTCTCTTCTCTTCTTCTGCATCCGCTGTTTCTCTTTCTATCTCTCTCTGTATCCCTCTCTGTCTTTCTGTGTCTCTGTCTCTCTCTCTCACACACACATACCTCACAGTGGCAGAGAGAGAGGACACACAATTTTATTATTGAAAATAACACCCAGTCTTGTTGTCTCCTGGAAAGTAAAATTGTTCTTACTTCTTTCCCATGCCTGTGAGCTTCCTCCAAACAATGCCCTCTCCCCAGATCACCTTGACTATACCACAGGCGCACCTCTCCCTACCCCTACAAATGTAAGAAAAATAGTTTGTGCAAGATTAGTTTTTAGGGCTAGCTTACCTTTAGGGAATTGTGCTCCAAATCCCATTTATAAAAACTAGCAAAAGTGTGTAAATTATGTATTAACTAAGTTGCAAGGTATATGAATTATGTATGTTCACAATGTAAAAAAAAAAAAAATAGGCATACTGGCCCAGCAAAGAAAACCTGAAGCTCTGCAGACCCTGCAAAGATCATTTTGCTCATCTGGTTTAAACTCTGAGGCCTAGGATAGAAACTCAAGCTGCGACCCCAGAACACAGACTATCTTGAGATTCTCAGGAAGATACTTGATTTACTTCCCTCCATAAAATAAAATTACCTGTTAGGTGGGAAATCATACAACTCTCTATTGTCCCTGCCCTTCTGAGTGATTCACATAAATTAGATGCACTCTTCCCTGACCAACTCTCCCTTGCTGAATAGCACAATTATTGGCTGGATGGGGAAGCAGCCAAAGGCTTTTGCTGTGTTTGCTACCAGGCCCTCCTGTTAACATACCTGGAACCAGGACAGCACAGATGCAACATTCCTGAAACACAGGTGATGTTTGAAGATAGCAAGCTGTGGGATGCCAAGTAGAACTGTTCTAAGAATGAATCTTTATAGGAATAATCATGGCAGACTGTGCAAACTTAAAGATTTCACTCTCTGAAAGGTCCCCGGAAGTCTGCAGTATTGAACGTGCTGCAAAGCCCAGTCTGGCTTTGTTGCTGATAAATGACGTGAGATCCTGAACAATGGGTGTATTTATTAACAGAGGCACACACACTAGTCATCCCATCTCAGGAAAATAGCTACCAGCAGCAGCACATACAAGGGCCTTAAATCCATCTCAGAAAGAGCCATCTGATAGTATTGTATCATCATCTCAACTGTCTAACTGTAGAGTGAAATTATGTTATTCCTGGGAGTGAGTTTGACTAGATCACAGATACTGCTCCTGTAGAGGGAAATAGCTACACCATATAACCTACTAGTATCTTCCCTAATCTTCTAAATCCAGAGATCCCTCTCTCTTAAGCCCAGGGCCTCCTCCTCATCTCAGAGACTTTTCTCTAAAGTCAATGAACGTAGAGCATCTCTTTGTTTGATGGGTTGCTGGCTGTCCTGTCTCAGCTTCCCCACTGCAGGAAGCCATAGTTACTAAAAGTCATTCCACCTGAAAACGGTCTCAGCACATCTCTCTATGGAATTTGAAAAGAATCTATGATTTAAAACAATTTTGGGTTATGGCTAGACTATGTCCTTCTAGAATAAATGCAGTGACAAAATACAAGTAGTGACTACTTGAAATTGCTCCACTTCAATTGAAAAGAGATGCCAAAGAGACTTTGTCCTGCTGACATGGGAGGAAAATGTCAGTTAAATGATCAACTTACCTGGCAGAGTATTTCTTGCATCTGTGATGCGCAAGACACCATGTTTTTATGAAGTCTTCTTAAATCGCCTTTTCCCTGCTGTCTACATGTTTGGTAATCATATAATAATGAAGCTCTCTGGGTAAACTAGTATGTATTTTTTTGCCACTCTAGTAAGGAATCACTGATTTCAAAATTGACTTTGCTAAGTCAACTTTTCTCAACCAAAACATGGGCTTCCAGCCAGTCATATTTAAAGTGGGGCTTCCGACTCAGCACATAATTCATATAACATAAAAGCCTTGAGTACAGAAGGCACAGCTTATGCTAATTCAAGGCAAGTCGTCGTTTAAGAGTCATGGGAGTTTCGAAAGATACATAATCAAAATGCATCAGGATAAACATTTAAGCCTGTTCTTTGTTCCTGTCTCTTAGCTAATGGGAAGTTAGAATAGCCCAAGACAATCCAGGAAACTTTTCCAGTTCTTTGGGCTTGATCTTGGTCTCAGTAAAATGGAAACTAGATCATCTTCATGCTCCGGAGAGCTAGTAGATAGAAACCAAGAAAGCAATAAAAAATGTCATATTCATGTTGATAAAGCCATAAAGAAACCCCACTGTGTATGTAACACACATATGAAGTCTTCATAATATTTCTAAGAACATTATTGACTGAAAGTCATAATCTTGCCAGAAGATCCTGAAACCAGCCTGTTTGGATTCTGCCACTCGAAATCACTTGAGAGTATCTTTAAAATCTAAGGATCTGATTTCAAGGTTCCAAATTTTGGGTAGGGTGGGTGCATATAATGAGCTCTATCTCTGCCCATAATAATAATGCAATAGCCAGAAATTACCCATATGCAGATGCAGCTCATTTTATAATCATTTCAGAAGCATAACCTCTGCCCTGCATTCATTAGAGTAATGATGAACTGTGTTTATGCCTGTACTAATTATGTCTTTTTTTTCTTTTTAATCCCAGGAGGTGAATTAGTTATTCCTCTTCTTGTAGAAGACCCTTTAGCTACCCCTCCTATTGCTACTCGTGTACCCTCCATTACACTCCCCCCTACCTTCCGCCCCCTCCTCACCATTATTGAGACCACCAAAGATTCCCTGTCCATGACCTCTGAGGCGGGGTTACCTTGCTTGTCGGACCAAGGCAGCGATGGTTGTGATGATGATGGCTTGGTGATATCTGGGTATGGCTCAGGGGAAACCTTTGACTCTAACCTGCCCCCTACTGATGATGAAGATTTTTACACCACCTTCTCCTTGGTAACAGATAAGAGTCTTTCCACTTCAATCTTCGAAGGTGGCTACAAAGCACATGCGCCCAAGTGGGAATCCAAGGACTTTAGACCTAACAAAGTCTCGGAAACTAGTAGAACTACAACCACCTCTTTGTCCCCTGAGCTGATCCGCTTCACAGCGTCCTCCTCGTCTGGGATGGTGCCCAAATTGCCAGCTGGCAAAATGAATAACCGTGATCTCAAACCCCAGCCTGATATAGTCTTGCTTCCGTTGCCCACTGCCTATGAGCTAGACAGCACCAAACTGAAGAGCCCACTAATTACTTCCCCCATGTTCCGTAATGTGCCCACAGCAAACCCCACGGAGCCAGGAATCAGACGGGTTCCGGGGGCCTCAGAGGTGATCCGGGAGTCCAGCAGTACAACAGGAATGGTCGTCGGCATTGTGGCTGCTGCCGCCCTCTGCATCTTGATCCTCCTGTACGCCATGTACAAGTACAGGAACAGGGACGAGGGGTCCTATCAAGTGGACGAGACGAGGAACTACATCAGCAACTCGGCCCAGAGCAACGGCACGCTCCTGAAAGAGAAGCAAGCCAGCTCCAAGAGCGGCCATAAGAAACAGAAAAACAAGGACAAGGAGTATTATGTGTAAACATAACACCACCAGTCATACGCGAATTTAAAACAGAATTATTTATATACACACACCTGAATACTTTGACAATGAGATTTAACTTGTTGGATGTGTTCTGTGAGATGGGGTATACCACGACTATGGTGGGAAAAACCATTTTTAAAAGGACACATACGATGGTGTATCTCTCTCTCTCTGTAATGGTGAGCCACGCTGCAAGTTTGCAGCCTTGGCCAGAAGACAGAAAATTCTCTCTGCCCTGCTGTATCATAAAACGCACACTTAGTGCCCTGGAGCAAGTCCATGACTCCACGTGACCTTGGAAGCTTCCTTCTCTCCAGGACATTTGGAAAGGGGTTGAAGACGACATGGCTTACTTGTTCCATAGCTCCAAGTGAGTCTGTAATGATGTTTGTGAATCTTGACTGTACCAATGTTGGGTTATTTTTGTTTGTTTGTTTAATTATGTAAAAAACAAAAACAAAAAATGAGAAAAGAAAAACGCTTTAAAAAAAAAAAACAAACATAAACAAAACAATACAAAAAACCCAGAAATACCCTTATCTGGTTCTGGCCAGCGTGAGTGTAACTTTCCAAGATCTAAGGGGAAAATAGCTTTTGGGTTTTCATTTATTTTTTTGACAATGACTGCACATAAGAAGAAAAGGAAAAGAAAAATACTCAGAACAAAAGTATGAGACTCTTGCCATATGAACTCAAAATCTACCATGGCATTCACTCCATGTAGCAGGTTGTGGTGTCTCTAGAACCAATTGTTAGTTTCCTAATGCTTTGGTGAACCYGTGTGGCATGACGATCCGTCTGAAAAGCAGGTCCCCAAGATCTAATTCCAATATTTGCCATTTGAACCTACAACTGATGGGTTTGGGGCTGGTGTTATCGGAGCTATTGGTTTCACTTAACAAATACTGTCCCTGTCCATCAACCCAAAATGTGTGAAYGGGGAAACATAAGCCCCACAAATTAAAGCAGAGCCTTTCCAAGGGAAGGGAAGAAGGGAAAGGGGGTGGACTGGATCTGTGAAATGCATGCAAACAAAGAGAAAAAAAACTCAAAAACCGAAAAGACAATGCTAGGGTCTGTTTCAACAGACTGCAGGGGAGTTCCCAACTCGTAACACAACCACAGATGGTCACACAAGCCACATCATGGCAGAGTGTGAAAACCATAGTTATTTCCCCACCCCTGACATGATAACGGTTTCCATATGGTTTAACTTTGTAGCCTGATGTGAGTAAATCCTTTCCATCTCCTCATGTCTCCTTTCGCCCATCTTTTTTTAAAGACAAATAAATAAATGAATAAAGCTGCTGTGACACACACACAAAAGGAATTTAATAGTATAATATATATAAATAAATATATATATACAGATATATTTATCATGGTATGTTTGATGGGATGACTGACACAGAAATCTGTTAAAGTCTTGAAGTGGAATGAGAATGTTATTTTAAAAGAAAAATAACAAAACAACAAAAAAGTAAACCTTAAAATGTGAAGAAAGTGTGAGTTTTCATTTTGTCACAGTTAACTGTGTCAAAGAGAATTTAAACAACAAACAACAGAAACTTCTCAGATTTTGTTTACATATTTTACTACATTTTTGCTGGTATAATCCCTTAGTCGTGTATGTACARACCGCTTTAAGAACTGTTATTTCCTTTCTGTCTGTTTATTTGGTTTGTGTCCCATTCTCTTTCTGTCTTCTTTTTGTAAAGAGGAAACAATGTACAGAGTAATAAAAAAAACTGGTTTTGTTGCCATAGCCATTCAATAAGCAAGAAGATAAAACAAGACACATACTCGCACAGAGGTGGAGTATGTCATCTGGAGGGGCAGGCATATACAATTTCTTTTGTACAGATGAAAACCAATCAGCTGTTTAGATTTAGAAATCTACTCTTGCTGGTCTTTGTAAGTTGCATGAATATTTGACTTTGAAAAACCAATATCTTAAAGACATGGGGCAGAAGGCACAGTCTAAAACAACAGCAGCCTTTACTGATGTGTATGGAAAGCGGTGTTCCTCCTTATCTGAGATTTCAATGTGTTAAGAGTTTTCCTTTTTTTGTTGTTGTCATTAAAAAGACAGGACTGTAAAAGGATGTCTAAGCACGATTTTAGATAAATGGCCCAGCCTATATGAAGTTGATTATATCTCGATGTCTGTGACAGATTGCTGTTCTTGGAGTAGTGAGATCTTGTGAACTGACCTTCTCCTTTCTTTCTTTCATTTTTTTTTAAAAATGGGAGTAAAAAACTCATTTGTACTCATTACTCCTTTTAGTGTAAGTTAATATTTGGACAGTTTTACAGGAGCCTGTGCATTCTGTACGTGAGCTTTCATCGGATTCCTGTTGTGTTCTTTGCAGACCCTGAAAGAGATTCTTTTCATAATGTTGTGATGTTCCTGCTTTCTTTCTTTTCTCCTTTTCTCTTTTCTTTCCCATTTGCTTTTTCGTTCATGGATATGCTTAGCAATAAAATGTTCTTCCCAAAACCCTGTGTGGTAGTACATGTTCATTTTCTTAACGGAGGTAAAAGATCGGGTACACAACTAAGTGTGATTAATATTTTATTAAGAGTAGAAGAAACTAGAACCCCTCTTATGTGCTATAGGCTGTCCTGACCAACTACTAATCACAGAGTGATCCAAAGGGCATATTCATGAGATGAGTTAGTCCTTGGTCTACCTGAGGTCTTTGTGTTCAGACTGCTATGATGGACCAAGAGGAGGAGAAGCTACACTCCAGAGAGGTAAGATGGCAGAAGCATTGTATTCTGAAAACCACTGCTGGAGGCTTTGCTATCAAAACTGTTTGGTATCTTTAAGTCAAAACATGTTGAGCACTATTCAATAATTATATTCAGACATAACCTTAAACAGAAAGCTTTGGGTATCCTTTTTGCTAAGCTTCCTGTCAGAGTACAGAACACAAAACAAAACCTCACCGAATTATAAAACAGGACTTGAATGAGCTTCTAAGTGTTAGTAGTTACTTTCTAGAGTTTCCACCCATCAGCTTCTTCATCTGCTCACTTTAGTTTATACTATTTTCATATATAGTTAAATCTTATATTTAACTAAATAACTGTCCTCTAACCAGTTTTAAGAGATTTCATTATGTGCCTTCACATTTTGTTAGTGGCATAGTTATACAGTTGACATTCTTGTGAATGGGTTGAAATTGGGTACAATGATGCCAAAGTATATGAAGTTCTTATAGTTATCATCTCAGATAATTACTTAATAATTACTTAAAAAATCAATGTCCATGATGTGCCAGGTACTCTTTTGCTTTGATCTATATAATCTGTTTAATCTGCTTCAAAGATGAAGGAATAGAYCACAAAAAGCTCAAGCAAAATCACTTTAAATACCTTTCAGATCATGTTAATAGTCACATTATGTTTACCTGGAAGTCAATGCACAGCACAAGGACTCTAAGGTTAGGTGGAGTTGGTTGATGTCCCAGCTGGACTACTGTGCACGCATGGCTCAATTTTACAGACCTTCTGAGATTTATCTTCTGCAAAAATAAAAATTAATTAATTAATTAATTAATTAATTAAGGATACAATCTCAGTGACTTAGTTATTCAAGGTAGGATTTTTAGGTGTGAAAAAGCACTTAAAATAATATAAAGATCTTTACCTTGTTTTCAATATAGAGAAGGTTCTTCATACTAGCCTCTTTTGTGTTGTTAGTTACATCCTATTCTCTATGTAGTAAGTTCCTTCTCTCCTTGGATATTCTACATCACAAATGAAACACAGTAAAATAATTTACTTAGTAATTATCAAACAGTATAGCCAAGTCATTTCAAGGGTTACTACACGTAATTGAGAAGCATAGCCCCAGCTACCAAACATATATCATTGACATTTAATTACACAAGTATGTCTAGCATAATTTAAACAAGTGTCTAGAAGTCTGTTTTAACAAAATAAGGACTTTTTTTGAAAAATGTTAAAGTTAAGTATTTTACAGCTAAATCTTGCATTAAGGTTTTCAGATAGTAGTTTCCACCACAGTTCCTATAATGACTGAAGTGGTACTTGTTGGGAAACATTGCTCCAAGTCCATTCACAAAAACAATTTTCCACCGTCTTTCAGTGACAGAGTTGATATGGTGCTGTTCCATTTCAGTAAGTTTAAATTTGGCCCTGGGATTGAGAATAGGAAGGCTTAGTTCCAATTCTGTCCCTCAATACAGGTCTGCTCTTTGTCAACTGTGWCACCTTGACTATACCTCTTCTTGGAAACCATAAAGGTCTCACATACTATGTAGTATTGTTGTCAAATTATGTGATCTACTGTGGAAGTAATTTCTGAGCACAATTCATGGCCCATAGCTCTGAAGTAATAGTGGCTAATTATTTAAAAAAAAAGTCAGTTATTATTATAGCAAAAAAGAATCCAAAATTTGTTCTGAAAGTCTTGAAAAGATACTTATTGAAGGTTAGCAAAACAATCATTTTATTCCATTACCTGARCTGACTTTCTGTATTTCACTACAATTAAAATTATATATATTCCTGACTCTTTGATCGTCATTTGAGTCTTCCAACAGTCTTCCACACAGCTCTCTAAAATCCCAACTTTCAGTCAACTTCTGGGTGCGTATGCCYTAAGCAAGACACATGTGATAATGCATTCTGTGCTTCAAAGGGCCATCTTCTGTGATTCCAAATTTATAGACTAGCCATTGCTTTAAACCAGTGGCTCTTGATTTTCCATTAATGCAGTTTCCTATGGTGTCAAAAACCTTAGCTATAAAATTATTTTATAGTTACATTGTAATTGTAATTCTGATGCTGTTATGAATTTTAATGTAAATATCTGATATGCAGATGGTCTTAAGCAACCCCTCCTAATGGGTTGCTCAATCCCCAAAGAAGTTGTGAYCCATAGCTTGAGAACTGCTGCTTTAGAGACCCTTGAAATTCTAAATTAGGTCTTTTCTTGTGAACTCTCTAAATCTTATTACTCACTCTATACATCGCGGATGATTTTGACATCCATATTTTTGACATTTATTCAACAAACATTTACTAATACTTTGTCCCTTGACAAGCAATCTACTATGGCCTGTGATTTCTTTGTTTCATTGAAGAGGGAAAATAGTCATTAGGATTTTAACCCATTTGTTTCTCATACAGGTCTAGATACAGTTTTAATCATGGAATTTCAATTTCCTCCAAAAATATCCAAAACCTGTATTTGATCCATCAAAGCCAAACTATTATATTATGATCAGGTTGATAATTCATGTATTTATTGAATCTTTTATAAATAAATAGTGTAGGTGAAATGAAGGATGCTTAAACAGATTAATATACTTAAGAATATCCAAATATGTACACTGCACTGAATACAAGTCAGCTGTCAAAGAGTACAAAGACAGTTCTTTGAAGATTCAGAATACTTAATGGAATAATGATGTACAAAAAGGCCTTGAAGAATTAAAAAATGATTATAGGCTTATTACAGGCTAATAAAAGCTCAAGTTTATACACATCATGAAAATAATGACTAGTAAGGATTTAGAATCTTGCCAGTGGAAGGCAGGAGAGGAATAGTCGACAGGCATGGGAAGCTCTGGTCATGGGACAGTGTGTCACTGGGTATAGAGGACAAGGTCATGAGCATGTTTGAACAAGGCCATAGTTGATCTCTGCTCAGTAAGCCTGAAAGATGAGAGAAGGAATCAGACTTCCAGATCAGATGTTAACTGAAGAACACTGGCAAGAAGAGAACCTTATGCCAAAGGAAAAAATAGACATCAAGCAGAAGCTTCCAGATTTTTGAAATAATAGAAGGTGTGGAAGGTGTAAGAAGATAGTCTCAAGAGAGTTCTAAACAAATAGTAATGGAAAGACCACCTAGAAGCAGTGCTATAAGCACTTTGAGGAGTCTGCTGATTTAATGAGTAAATGAAATGACTTTTTTCTTTTATTCATATATATAAGAAAACCACACACACACACACACACACACACACACACACACACACACACACACACACACAATGTTTATGTGTTTGTTTTTATACAGAGTTTCACTATGTAGTCCTGGCTAGTACTTGGTAGCCAGTACTTGTAGTAATTTGTTATATAGACCAGCCTATCCTCAAACAGAAGTCTCTCTGCCTTTGCCTCCCATGTTCTAGGATTAAAGTTATATGCCACAATGCCCTGTTTGAGGTAACTTTTAGGCATCAGTACTAAATCAGCTAGCATTACCTAACAAGAATACTTGAGTCTTTGTAGCTTTATTATGAAATATGGTTGACAGATACCTTCATGATTGTTTATACTACAGAAAAGAAAAGGGACTTGAGAGATTGCTAAGTGATTAAGAGCTTGTATTGTTCCTGCAGAGGACCCAAATTGAGTTCTTAAAGCCATGTCAGGCATTTCACAAAGACCTATACTTCAAGCTCCAGGGACCTGATGCTTCTGGCTTGCACAGGTACACACACACACACACACACACACACACACACACACACACACACACACACACACACTTAATGTAATAAAGAAAGAAATGAATAAATAAGCAAGTATAATAGAAAATAAACATGAATAACTTAAATGACTTCTCTGAGGTCACATAGTTAAAAAAAAAAAGGAGATAGTAGTGGAAAATCCAATCTTGTAACTCTTAATTTAGAACCTCTCCAATTACATAATTATTTCTCTAGAGAATCCATTTGCTGTTTTCTTAGGAACATTTGAGAGGAAACCTCAAGGAAAGGATGACAGGATTCTGTATGAATTCATTCATTCATTCATTCATTCATTCATCTGCTCAGGCTGTTATGATAAAATACTATCATATTTCTCACAGTTCTAGGGACTGGGAGCCTCACAGAAAGGCCTAAAAGATTCAGTTTTCTTACTTATAGACAGCCATCCCTTTCTTGTGTGTCCACATGGGCTTTATTGTCCCCATGAGCAATGAGAAAGAAAGCCACCTAACTTCTTTTYGCAAAGCTACTAATAGGATTGGCGAGTGTCCTTTCCTGATGACCCTATATAAAAGTACAGTTACATTTGGAGTTAGGATTTGGATATATGTATGTGGTGTGGGACAATTTTAAGTCTGTAGAAGATATATGTTAGATATGTCTGTAGTGAAACTTCCAAAGGACTGAGARAGTAGCATATAGAACCAGTTCTGACATTGAAATAATAGCATGGGCCAGATCAAAGAGTAAGCAAAACCACAAGAGACTGAACTACTGATGGAATCCTATGAACAGGGGCCAGGAGAGGAGACTATTAGGACTGTGTAAGAGTCAGGACATACAAAATAAAAAGCCATTAAAGAAAGTCAGATCATAGAGGTGTAGGAAAATAAATAATGTGAGTCTCAAGAGGTCCTGAAATATTCTGTGTTTAGAAAGTCTGTTCTAGAGTCAGCATACCATGGCTTACATTGTGATGCCATGGCTCTAGATAATTAGCTCACTAAAGGCTCAGGTTTCAAGTTTGTAATTACATTATGCCTATCTTGTAGGTGTATTGGGAAAGATTAAATGAAATAATCCATGTCAATGCTTAGTATATTCCTGCTACATAATAAATCTTAACAAATATTGTGCATTAGAACAATATACTATTGTTCCTGATACACACACAAAACAAAAAACAACTAAAAACACAAAAGCAGAAACTACAGCTGCAGCTGTGTCATACCAGCACCAAAGACCTTAGTAAAATATATAGAAGTAGTTGGGTCTGGTTCTTCCTAGCCCTATACTCCCAGAGATAAGCCTTAGACTCAAAATATATTAACAAGTACCTTGGCCATATAGCTGGGCTCTTCCTTAGGCTAGGTAAATCATGAGTAAATAATAAATAAAGATAACCCTTTTATTTTAATCTACATTCTGCCTTGTGGCTGGATACCTGTGCTCACATGACATGTCTCCATCTCCTTCCGTCTTTTGRGTCGATTTTCCTGCCCAGTTCTCTCCTAGAATTCTTCCCCTTCCTGAATGTTTCACCTCCAACTTCCTGCCTAAGCCATAGGCTTTTTAATTGACAGGAGATGCATCCATTTAATATACAAGATATTCTCTCTACTAAGTAGGACTGGAGAGATTGCTCAGTCATTAAGAACACTGCATCAGTGGTTGAGAGATCACTGGCTGTTTTTCCAGTTGATCTGAGTTTGATTGCCACCACTTACTATTTGGCAGTTTACTACCATCTGTTAACTCCAGTTYCAGGAAATCTGATGCCCTCTTCTGGCACCCATGGGCATTGCACACACAGGATACACAATGCATTCAGTCAAAACACTCAAACATATACAATAAAAATTAAGGAAAATATTTTTGAAAATATATGTTAGCCAATCATTTTGTGCAGTTCTTTAATTCCTTTCCTCCCTTTGCCAAGAAAATATGCATTTTAATGACCTCTCACTAGGAMAATTTTCAGTGTTATTGACAATGTATTCTAAGTTCTCATTTGGCTGAGTCCAAGAACGCTGCTTGTCCTGATCCTTTAACCCTTTATATGAGGTYCCACCTCTGGAATCTCAGCTATCCTGGGGTAGGAAGTCAGTTAAACACTGAAAAGGTGAGATGCCTTCAGGCAATTTTGCCCCTAACATATTGTCTGTATTTTTCTTTTAATTTAACATTGTTCAGATATTCACCAAATAAAGAGAAGAGTACAACAGAGCCAACCATTTAGCTTCAGGATTTT
>BDUI01023552.1:27600-44408 GCA_002335545.1 Apodemus speciosus
TTTTTTTCTTCTCAGTATTATTATCCTAGGTCAGGTTCTTGTTGCTTCTTTAGTTTGATCTCTGGAAGCAGAGGCTATGACCCTACTATTGAAAATGCCATACATCTTTTTTGTAAGCAAGATTTATAGCAATCTTGCTTAATCTGTACTCCAATTTCCTCTTTGATGACTTCATTTCAAAATATCAGAAGGCTGTTTGCAGGTTTAGAAAGGGGTGTGGCAAGTATCAGTAGGAGAAACTGTTTTAATTTTTCTATTTGGATGCATTAAAATCATTACAAGATATTTTTTCTCATTCTGAGAATTAATCTTAGACAGTTTCATAAATATTACTACTGTGGCAAATTTTCATGAGAGAGTTTGAGAAGACAATTCTCAACTAAGTATGTGATTGTAACATTTGGGGAAGTAAAAGCCTTTAATAACTTTAAGACCAGATTGGATTTGAAGTCCATTAATCAGATAAAATCAAGGGGCATTTAGCAGGCAGCAGTTAAGCAGAATAAATGAAGGTTTGACAGAAAAAAGGTGAAAAGAGAATCAAAAATTGCATTTTGTTGATGTTGAGAACAGTCATATTTGTTGTCTATATGGAAAGGTGATAATTAGAGTTATAATTTAATGATCTTTGCTTTTGTCCTGCATTTTATTATTTGCTTTTATATTTTGCATTATCAAGAATAATTAAAGCAACACTTTCTAATTTATTGGAAGGTCGCTGGAATTTGAGAATGAGAATTCTTTTATTTTCTAATTAAAATGGATAAATGAAAATTGCCACTCAGATTAATTGTAGGCACACATTACATAAAGGAAACACCTGAAATTGATGGCCTGATCTGCTTAAGTTTGAAGATATTAATGATCTAGTCGGAGGTACAAATGGAGTTGCTGGTTTCTTCTGTACTCTTAAGTCTGCTGCTGGAACCTTTTGCTGAATAATAAAACAGCTGCCAAAAGGCCTCTGGCTTTTAGTCAACTACAGGTAAGTTTCTAATGTTTTTGCCCCAGGGCAAGAGCATTGAAAACTTGCCTTTGTGACCTGCTGGGATTATCTCATTGTAGATCAAAGCAACATGAGCTGCAATGGTACTATGTTAACCACAAGCAGGACAGAAACCATGAGATACACAGAGCTTTGAAACAAATCCATATACTTCTCCTTGGTTGAGATCAAAGAAACAGAGTTTGGCTTGTGACTAAGTAGTAGTTTACTATCTTAGGTTTAATATCTATACTTGAGATAAGGCTTAACTTTGAATCTTCCTCAGGTGTGTGCAAGTTGGATTTTATCTAATCTGCTTACAGATATTTTTGTCATAAGGCAGAAGAATTCAAATAAAATTTTAGTAAATATGAGGTCACATTCAGTTTGAGAGGATGACTTGCTCTCCAGTCCTTCTTTCCTTTTACCCAATAGCGGTTGCCTATCTTCACTTTACAATAATTGCTGGAGGTTTATCTTAAATACACATATTGATAAGTGAAATGTTATGTACTAAAATAATGCTGTGTAATATGCACTGCTTCAGTGGAGGGTGTACCAAAGACTTGACATAATGTTTCATGACTAATGTTAAATTATTTTATTTTATTATAATTTTATTAATTATCTTATTTTATTATATTATTTATCTAATAATGGCAGTTGCCCAATTGCATTGGATATAATCATTTGCCTTCACACACACACACACACACACACACACACACACACACGCACACACACGCACACACACACGCGTGCACACACACACACGTATATACTCATGTCAATGATAGATATTCTGTCCCTGACTACAAAAGCTTTGCAAGAATTATTACAGAGATATCTAGAACATTTTCTTAAGTTCTAGAATCTATTAGTTATATTATCTCCATGTCAGAATGCATAAAAAGTCAGTATACTGGCTGGTTTAGTGTGTCAACTTGACACAAGCTGGAATTATCATAGAGAAAGGAACCTCCCTTAAAGAAATGCCTCCATGAGATCCAGCTGTAAGGCATTTTCTCAGTTACTGATCAAGGTGGGTCGTAATCCTGAGTTTTGTAAGAAAGCAAGCTGATCAAGCCAGGGGAAGCAATCCAGTAAGCAGCACTCCTCCATGGTCTCTGTATCAGCTCCTTCCTCAAAGCTCCCACCCTGAGTAAGTTCCTGATGAGGTGATCAGAGTCATGACATGAACCTCATAAGTAGCAACTTTCTCAAGAAAATATCAAATGATAGTTATCACTATGTTCAATGGGACAGACCAGAGAACTGGGGTCTGGGATTAAGAGACTAAGGTAGCTTCTGGGAGATTTAGATAATGCTCAGTATAGCCAAGCAGAGATTATAGGAATTTGAAACCATATCTTAAGACAAAGATGGCTCCCTGTCAGTGTGCTATGTCACATGGGAAAAGTCATGAAGATCATGGCTCCAATTTCTTGAGTGTCATAACCGTGCTATGTCCAGAAAATAGCATTTTACAGATTTGTATACAATTTTCTAATAAAACAATAATATATCAATATCCAACCTTTGTATAGTTACTATTTTGAAGAAAAGTGTCAGTAAAGGCAGAATAAAAAAAGAATTGATAGATAAAGAGCTTTGGTCAACATTCCAATCCTTATGACCAAAAAAGTCTGGCCTACTGTGAGCATGAAGGTTCTTGTTTTAGGAGGTAAGCAGCACAGAGGGAAATGAATACAAATATGGTGATTTTTTTTCTCTAGGGGCAAAAATTTCAAGAGGTCARACTGATCAGAGACATGACATGAATAAAAATGGGAGTCTTGAACCTATCTGTGTTTGGCTTCAAAGTAAGATTATGAAGAGAAGGAGAATCAGAGGGACATATACCATGAATGTGTGTATGTGTGTGTATATGTGTCTGTGTGTGTGTGTGTGTAAGCATGCTCACATTTATGCCTGTATACATATGCATGTGTAAATTCCTGGAAAACAGACACATTGTCTCTGTCCCTCTGTCATTGGATGTTGAATCCCTGCTTGGGATTCAGTCTTTTATTTACAAGCCATGGATCAAATGACATTGACTACAAAAAAATGGAATCAAAGGTGGCTCTGATAAAATAGTCCAGGTAGTAAAGTTTCTAGATGAAGTGTAACAGTCATCAACAACAGACATTAGCAGTAGCTTTACAGTCTTGGGAACATAGATGATTCCAATACATTTGTGAAAAGAAATAACACACACCAGCACATGGACACAGCGGCCTATAACTCTGCAAGGGACAGTGTGATGGTTGCTTATCTTTTCCCCACTATCCTTTTGCTTGAGGATAAGAGAACGCCAGGCAAGTTAATGATCCCTTGAAAAAGGTCCCTCATCAAATCACTTACAACTAACCCCCAAAGTCAAATGCCAGTCTGAGAAGCTGACCATCTTTATGTCACTTTCACACTATTTCGATTTTCACTTCTCATTCTGAAATGACACTACCAAGAAAAAGCCAGTCTTGGTCAGTTAGATGAACCACACTAAATGATCACAGTAGGGCGGTATGATCTATGTGTTTATTTTCAGACATCATAACTGTCAACGTTGCTTTTCCAGCATTACAGAGCTATACTGATCATAGTTCTTCAGAAGAGTTTCCTTGAACTTATCATACGCTTCACAGTGCCTTTGGCCTTCAGGGCTTGCTGAAAACTACAGATGGCTAAAGGTTTCCAATTGGAAAAGCATGTGCCTTTCTGTTGCACTAGTTGATCCAGTCAGTCATACATTCTTCTTATTTTTTTCAAGTCCAAGAACACAAATTGTATCATAAGTTTGATTTTCTTTAGGTTTGACTAAGAATTGGAAAACAAAATGGGAAAAATATTTCTTCAGATAAATTTTTTACTAAAAGATTAATTTTAGCTTTAACTGATATCAATTAATATTTTAGCACAGCATTAAATTTCATGTTATAAAGAGGAAATCATATATTTGCTTAAAATTCACATGATTGATACAATGTTAATGCAAACACAATAAAATAATGGCATTATCAAATTGATCAATATTTCCGATTTGGTGAACTAGTTGCAATAGCCCATTTCATAAAATGTTATTTGTAATTATTTATTTGTCAAATATCACTATATATTAATATTCAATAGAAAATATTGGTAATTTAACATAATTTTTGCTAGAATTGCATTTGACCCTTGAATTAATTTAGACTATTGCTGTCTAGGTTTCCCTATAAGAATCTCAGTAAGAGACCATCTTTTTCATCTTCTATAGAACCATTTTGATTCCTCTTACACAAAACACTTTATTCTTTGTAATGACCCAATTATCATTAATTTGCTGTGCCTGAGGGCTAGGAAGCTGTTTCAAGCTAGTTTATAAGCAGTACAAGAACTTGCAGGGGGAAACTGTTAAGTAACATGAATGAAGAATAAAATGAAAGAATCTTTTTCAAGTCTCAAAAGTTGATATTTTTATTTATTTTATTTGCTAAAATATTAACTAAATTATCTTAATGTTAAGAGACTGGGAACAGAAACAGCATTCTTCAGTTTGAGAAAACACTGCTCTTAAAATGTTCTAAGTTGCCAACAAACTTCTTCAGAGGCTTGCTAAATTGTATGAGAATCTTGGGAAATAAAAGTAAGCCAGACCTGGATTTTAGTTGTGATAGAATTTTTTTTTTATTTTTTATTAGRTATATTCTTTATTTGCATTTCAAATGTTGTCCCCTTCCCTTGTTCCCCCCTCCCCTGAAAATCCCATAAGCCATCACTCCTTCCACAGTCAACCCTCCCCAACTTCTCTGTATTGATATTCCTCTACACTAAGGCATCAAGTCTTTCCAGAATCAAGGGCCTCTCCTCTCTTTGGTGTCTAACAAGACCATCCTCTGCTGACTAAGTGTCTGGCTGGAGCCATGGGTAACTCCATGTGTACTCATTGGTTGATGGCTTTTAGTTGTGACTGATTTTTAAATGGTTCAGTCTTAGACTTTAGCCTAATCTGTGAGAAGTTTTAATCTCTTCTTTCATGTTAATTGTCCCTCAATTGCAAAACATGTAAACACGTTGCTTTCCAATTTGCTATGTGATTACAAATGGAATTCTAAGGTTTATATATGTTAATGGGCTAAGAAAACATGAGAGGACTTTCCAATGAAAAACACAGTGATAAGTCACTCATTTTGAGGAAAAAAAATATTGTTTACCATCTTTTCAGAAGTAATTATAGTTCTTATGCCTGGGAAAGTTTTGTAATTGTAATATCTTCAAAGTTATTTTTAGCAGAATCTATATTCTCAGGAAATTCAAATATATTTCTTCAGGTTAGTTTTGTGGCATAGCTTCTCTTGGGTGGCAATTCTCAAAGAGTGTCGCAATCGCCTAACGCCAGCAAGAAAGAAGTAACGCTACAACAGGATCCTTCTGCAGAAGTTTATTGCAGGTTTGATTGTGGAAGCGAAAGACCCCGAACCCAGAAACTGGTGCTGCTTAAATAGGCCTAGGAGGGACGTGTTGGTATATGATTGGTGCTAATTCCAAGCCTCAGTATATGATTGGTTGCCAACTCCAAGCCCCAATTTACATACTCCGGGCCTGGCTTGTTTACCACTTTAGTGGTTCTTGACTGAAAGCCTCGGCGCCATCTTGTAATGGCGAATAGCTTGTTTACCACTTTTAGCTGTATGTGACTGAAAGGTTCGGCGCCATCTTGTAATGGCAAATAGTGGCGTATGTGGCTTCCCACAAAAGAGAAAAGAAGAAAGAAAAAATAGCTTTTCCAGGTTACATGATCCATTTCTAGAAGGAAGTTTCTGGTTCCTGTGAGCTACCATGAGAACAGTCCAATATCTGTGATTTGATTCTGGACATAGTGGAATTTGAGAAAGAAGTACAGGATATCTCCTGTCACAAAGGCTTGATTTGAAGTTTCTCTCTGGACCTTTAGCTCTAAGTACAGTGCATGTCAATGTGCCTCACTTTGAGGAAACACATTCTTAGTTCTCAGTCACACATAGGAAGAAAGGCTTGTCAATACTGGAAAATCTTTGCTCTCCAGTAGAAAAGAAAATTGAATATGTTACACAGTAAAAATATGGATATATTTTTATAAGTTTTACTATATTTTCTGGATTTCTGAGTTCAGTATTTTGAACTTTCTATAATTTGGAATATGAAAACATTTTAAATAAAAACAAAATGAGTGTATATAAAATATTTTAAAAAATCATTTATTGTTATAAGCTTTTTTCAAACTATAAAGTCTCTAAATTAGTATGATAAAATGACAATAAACACTGAATATTACCTGTTAAGAATATATGTTTGGGTGCCATACTTGGATAACATATCATACTTTTTAGTCAATAATGTGTCAAAGATTCAACAATTTTTTGTAGATTATTTTGCGGATTATTGGCTTGTTCTTGTAACAAGACCTTCAATTTGATTTTGTGGCTTTTACATAGTAATAATGCTATCTCTTAGGCAGTTGGCAGAGAGGCTTCAGTGAAGTGAACAATGTGAAAAATAAGGTTTGGGCTCCAAAAAAAAAAGTCCATTATCATAAAAATGAAATTCTAGGGCTGTATGCTTTTATTGCCATTTAACTTAGTCCTTTAATTTTACAAATGTGGAAACTATTAAATGGCTGAGTTGATTAAGATAACAAAATAAATGCATCATTTGCTTTCCTGATTTTCTTTACTTTGTGAGTTAATTTCTGCCATTTATTTGTGTAGAGTGCTTAGTCACCTCTACAAGCACCATTTGCATGTCAATGGAAAGTTCTTGGAGCTAAGAAGTTTTTACTAACAAGAAAAGTAAATTCTAGTAATGGAATTGGACATGTAGTCAAATACATTTCCTTGTACATAGGCAATTATCACTCGATTAATACCAACCAAATGAATACAGTAAACTGGAAAAGAGAAGTAATATCTTTTATAATCTGGTTGAATCAAAGTCTACCATCCAAGCAAAAATTCTACATTGACAGAGTAGTTTTAAAACTTTTGACTGATAGCTTTTAGACCTTTTAAGAGTTTTTCTTTGAAGGGCAAAGAAGTAGTTGTATTTTCTTTTCTTTTCTTTTCYTTTYCTTTTCTTTTCTTTTCTTTTCTTTTCTTGTCTTGTCTTTTCTTTTATTTTTATTAGATATTTGCTTTATTTACATTTCACATGGTATCCCCTTCCCACCTCCTCTGAAAATCCCCTATCCCATCCCTCCTCCCCCTTCTCATCCCTGCTTTCTGATGCTAGGAAAAGGAAAATGTGTAATACTTCATGCTAAAGACACAAAACTAACAGGCTTTATTGAGATTTTCAGGGATTCTGTCCACTTCATCCTACTGATCTGGTATTCATAATGCTACTGTTTACAACTGAGTTAGACCAGGAAATTCACATGTCACAATAGCTTCAAACAACATAAATGTTTTGGGTTAAGTCTCGCCAAGAAAGTGAAAGATTTGCACAATTAAAAACTTCATACCTTTGAAGAAGGGAAATAAAGAAAATTTCAGAAGACTGGAAAATCTTTGATACTTATGGACTTGTAAGATTAACATAGTAAAAGGGGCCATTCTTTAGTCCCACTGGGCTAGAATAATACTATCAAAATATTTAAACCAAATTTGAAGTAATCCTTATTAAATACTGGCCGGAATGCTAACCAGGTCCAACTTGAGCTTCTGAAAAAATGGCTGAGAATCACTTTATTCACTTCCTTGTAAAGGCAGAACCCACGAGACTAGGTACTTCCAGCCTTTACTCAGCAATAGCGAGCACACATCCTGATGTATTCCCGTGTATGTAGCTCCACCTACTTGTGATCAAGCACATCCTGTGTAGTTGGGGCAATGGACTTCATTTACAGAATCATTTTTCTTCCAGGAACAACCCTCAAGATTCCAGGGAGTTATCTGTCCTGGGGCATGTGTAGTTGATTTATCTGTCCTTGAGCATGTGGACTTACAGATTAGAGGCATTTTGGCTTATAACTCCCGTAAGTACTGTAATTTTAAGCTAAAAGCATGACTTCGCACTCATAATTCTACCAAAAGTAATCTACAGACTCAAGGTAATCCTGATCAAAATTCCAACACAATCTTACAATTCTTAATTTGATATGGAACACCAAAGAACCAGGATAGCTAAAACAAAAACAAAAAACAAAAGCAAACATAAAACAGCTTGAAGAAATGTTCAACATCATTAGCCCTATGGAAATCCAAATTAAAGCTACTTTGAGATTCAGTTTTACACCTGTCAGAATAGCTATGATTAATAGCACAAATCAGGATAGACAAAGGCTGACTTTCTTCAGTCCAATAGAACAAACATGCACAAAAATGAAATAAGTACGTAAGTCATGGCTAAAGCAGTATGAACAAGACTCTGCTGACCTACTTTAGAAAAATAAATAAATAAAGTATTCTTAAAAAAAAACATAGAACTATGAAAGAGACATATTTAGTTTCTGAAATACTAACCAGGACAAAGTAGAAAGATGTTTTCTTCCAAGCTAGTTGCRTGTTGTTTTTGTAAGCATCAAGGCCAGCAGGGTATCAATAGACAAGAGGCAAAATGAAAATCCAATTTAGTTCACCTTAGTAGATGAAATTGGTTCAGACTTTGAGAATTTGATACCTGGTAGTTAACTTTAAGAATATGAAACAGCAGAATTTGAAAAAAAAATGTTTTCTGGTAATAAATACCTCAATTCCATGTGTATAATAAAGCTTAAGACATAATCACATTGAACTGCCTTGTAAAGTATATGTGAAATCTCTCATAAAGATGAGTTCTGTAAATTGACTACAAATCTTAAGGATATTGGGGAAGATCTGGTGTGGTCTTAGCCATGCAAATCAAACAAAGTTTACCTGGCTGGTAAGCACTTCCTCTCCCAGATAGCTGGGTGCATAACAGGTTACACAAATCTCCACTTGAATAGGCAATCCTGTGTTTACCATTCCTAGATTCCCTGTTGGTTCTATGAGAGTAAAAGAACCTCTGTGCCTCCTAAAGCAATGATTAGAAGAAAATTTCAATATTCAAAGCACCTTGGTTAAAAAGGAAGATTTCTTATACACTTTGATTTCATACCTTAAACATAGCTCCTGTGATTTCTTCCAGAAGAAAAGGAGGAGTTGCAATTGAGATGACATTCCATTTAATCCTTGTTTCCAAACAGCAATTGATAGCCAGGAAATTAAGCGCGTTTCTTCTTTGTGACTTGTGGTTTCTTTGCTTTGTCTCTGTGAACCTATTAAACATTAATCATAAGTTTCTATCATGAGCATTTTAATTATGTGTTTTGACTGTGACAAAGGAACATATGTTAAGAATGACTTTTGAGCTTACTAGAATGTTTAATAATTTTCAAAATTTCTACAAGTTATTCTTAAGCTCATGAGAAGTCTTTATTTTTTGTGGTTGTGACAGTTTATGTAGGTCAGCAGTTCTAAAATTCATTTGACATGAAGGCTTTGCCATATACAGTTATTGTGGCAAAGCAAAACAAAAATGATGTTTGAACTCTCAAGTAGGTCAGTAACTATTAGTAAGAAAAAGTAATTCAGAGGATTTTACTCCATGTAATACAAAGATAATTTCTGTTACAAAAAATATTAACAAAATAAAATTTTATGCAATATCTTAGAAAAGTAATCAGTGCTTAATATAAAATGATAAAAAATAATTATATAAGTATACAAATAATTGTTGTGTTAATAGTATATCAAGGTACACAGGTTGAAGAAATATTTAACATTCTATGGCTTAGACTACACTGTGGTGTAAATGTATAGATTTTAACATGGTACATCCCTTTTGTTTCAGTGCATATTTTACTAGCTCATGTTTTCCTTACATTTGAAAGTTGATAAAATATTGTTTGGAAATTAGGATATTATCATTATTTTTATATATTAATTTAATGCAAGTTCTATTCTGTGTCCCCATTTACAATATCTTTACCATTTTACAGCATTCCTGCCCGCCCTCCAGTTCTATCTCTCTCCTTCCCAGTATTCCCTGGCCCTTGAAGTGAGTCTTATAGATGATCTCTTCAGGACTGAGGACCAAGCTATCACTTTCTAAACACTTTGGCCAGATGTGAGTTTTTATTAGTTTAATATTTGTGACTATACCTACTATATTTTTTTTTAAATTAGAAGATACCACACATTTCTTTTCTGAAAAAAAAGATTATGTTGTAGCATAAATTTTGGATCTCTCTTACTGGACACATTCATCAAAGCTTGTATGCTTTATTAACTCCCAAGAAAATGGTTAGTAATTAATTATGTCACCACATAATGGATCTTTTTGTTTTCCTAGTTTCCTGCTGTTTCCTGCTTAGATCTTTGCATTTTCAGAATATGACAATCACCAGAATTGGTTGTGGGGAACAACAAACACTACGGAAACCCTAACTATTAAACAGCTTATAAAGCAAACATGAAAATGATATGCACTCTGTCCATGTACAAAGCACAGATGGTGACCGAGTGCCAAATATTTAACTGATCCTTTTCAGTTCATCATGCATAATTTAATATGTCAGTCAATGGCGGCTAAATGGAAGACAGCAAACTTGTGGGAGGTTATTGAAAACTAGCCTCCCGGAGCCTGTGTTAACTGTAAGTAGACAACAACTCAGCAGGCAAAAAATACTGCTGGCTTAGTTTTCTGTTTTTAGATTTGTGTCTAAAAAAATCTGGATTATATTCCTATTGCCAAAAAGTCTAGAATGTAAMTAATTCAATTTTATTCATTTKGATGAACAGAAGGTTTGTGATATCAAAAAAATTATCTTATAAACCAGCTATAAAATGGAAATGGAAGAAAGACCACAAAATAGGCTGGGTATATAAATAAGCATACAAATCATTTGTTGGTAAAATTAAATAATGTTTGTGATTTGAATAAACAGAAGTCTGTATATTTTAAAATATCATCAGTTAGAGTACTAATATTAGCACTCTAGTAGTTAAGCTATATCTCTAGCCCGCAATTTGTTTAGTGAACTGATATTTCCCTTTCACTGTGTGCGGGTCAATGACTAAAATGAAAAAAAAAAAACTAGGAAATGCTTTAAATCCGTGTTTTGTTGTTGTCTTGGTTCATTTGTTTGTACTGCTAGAGACGTAGATTACCAGTTAAGAGCACAAGATGCTTTTCCAGTGGTCCCAGGTTCAGCTTTTAGAGCCCACATGACAGATCACAACCATCTATTAGCCCAGTCTCTGGGCATCTAGCACATTCCTCTAGCTCAGAAGACACTGCATACGCGATATAAGAAATAAATGCATACAGACACCCAGATACTTAAATAAAATCTTAATATATTAAGCCAGGGTATTTAATTCAATGAGGAATAGAAAAGATAGAAAGCTCACAGTAAGTTATTATCATTTAGTATAATGTACAGACAGAAGAAAATAAAATTATTTTTTCTTTATTGTTTCTAGTCCCTAGCTTCTAATTTGGCTAACCCTGTAGATTTTATGTAATCTAAACCTAGTCACAGTTGACTCTAAAGATATTTTCATATGGATTGATATTTTCTAGTCAGTTAGAAATAGAAGGTAGTGATCTTCCTTTCCCAGTCATGTTTCTCTTACATCTTTGCTATATTAAGTATTAAGGCATTGAGGCCTTCTATTTCATTAAAATGAAGTGGATGTAATTAATGTTCAAATGAAGATCCTAGTTCTATGGATATTTTACTGGCAAGAATTGTTTGCTTTTAATATCTCTTAAGAGAAGAGACACATATAACAGCAGCTAAACAGAAAATTAGAAAAGAAAGACCATAAATAAAATCACTATAACAACTTAGTTCCTTCAGTGTACATATCCTTTCTTTTATTAAATCAGACACAAGAGCATTCTTGATGGAAGCCATCAGAGTCCTAATTTTTATTCTTAAATATGCTTTTTTTTTCAACAAGCAACATGGAGWCTCCTGCTTTGAAGGTCTAAAATCATTGGAAACTTATCATTGAAAACAATGTGACAATCAGCCTTTGGCAAGTGTCCTTTTGGAGGGAATTTGCTCATGTGATTCAATCACTGACTGAAATTACAGTATTCTACCTTGTGATAGAATATAAATTTCCTGCTTGCCAATGCAGAAATTAAATGATCATTTTCTTATTACAAATGAATCCAAAACAGAATTTTAAGTCCAATTCAAGTTACTGACAAGCCTCTTGTCATAAATTGACCTTGCATCTTCTGAGAAAATTCATGAGCACTGTCTAAATTAAGAAGGAGACCCAGAGGATTACTTGTTAATTAGCTCAGGCAGCATTTTTCAGCCTCATTCCCAGGAATAAATAATCTTCTATATGCTTCCAGGGAGACATTTATAAAATACATTTGCAAAACCCTGCATAGCATCTGAAATTCAGAAAGTCAGTTAGCATATTACAGATCTTCCAAGTCCATTTTAGAAATTGTTGTGTAGGTTTATCAGATGTAGTTTTGTTTTTAAAAATATTTCTCCTTTGAATTCTTTGTTCTTGCACTGTTTCTAATATCTTGAACTCCAGAGATTTTTTAATAGTATGTAGGAATAAAAGTCTTGCAAAGACCTTCCAGAGCAAAACAATTGTAAACTTGGCAAGCATTGAAAAAACACAAGATAAGCTACATTGAAATACCAGACACAAATAAAATGGAGTCATGTTCTGTGAATATCAATTTAAGTCAACTCCTGCCAAACTGGAGGAAAATCCAGACAGCTAGTAACCTAACAACAAAGCTAGTAGTTATGGAACTTGTCAATGTATGATCCTACTATGGCCTAGAACATGGTATTCTCCTTTGTGTGCAATAAATAATGTGAAATCTTTTCAGTACAACCTTTGGCACAATTTTTAGAGCTTATTTTATTTCTTTTGTCTGTTAAGACTATCTCATGTTGACTTGGTTTTGCTTTTTATTAAAACTTCCATTAGGTATATTGAGGTCAAGTTGTTTCAAGTAGGAAGTTTATGTGGGTAATGTTGGCTGTGCACTGGTTTCTTTAAGGAGACTCAATACAAATTTACAATCAGCCTGGTGGATGGTAATATGGTTATTCAGTGATAATTTTGTTTTCATGTAAAGATTCCAAGAGATGAAAAAGCACGTAATGAGGATTTAGCCACCAAAATTACCTATTGTAGGAATGTTTTTTTCATTTTAAGAGAGAGCATGAATATAGCCTGTAGATACCAGCAGGATTTATTCAGTTGTTTATGGACAACGAGCATTTTCCTCCACGATGGAAGCATACAGATTCTACAACATACTTAAGAAAGCTCACAGGGAATAGATAACTCGTCTCTCATCAGCTGAAGATGATGGTTCCTAATTATGGAAATGCATAGGAACAAATAACACATATGTCTAATTAAAAATTTAGCCAGGCAGTGGTGACGCACACCTTTAATCCCAGCACTTGGGAGGCAGAGGCAGGTGGATTTCTGAGTTTGAGGCCAGCCTGGATTACAGAGTGAGTTCCAGGACAGCCAGGGCTACACAGAGAAACCCTGTCTTGAAAAAAAAAAACCCAAAAATTAAATTTACATAAAAAGAATTCTGTGCATTACAGAATAAAATATAAAGACTTTTATATTTTAATAAAATATAAAGACTTTCTTGTACTTTAATTTTATCTAATTTTATGAAACAACTTGAAACTAAAGAAGAACTAAAATTATAAAAAAAAGACAGAGTAGCTTGACAAGATTAAACATGAATGATCTTAGGGAGGTTGTACCCTAACTTTAGTCTATCATTTTTTATTTTGAGAGAGTAAGCACTTGGCATTTATTAAGTAAAAAACACAGGATATTCAATTCAGCCTATGGAGTCAAAACTAACATTCAATTTAGATTCTAAATACATATGTGTTTTTTTCAGACGAGTATATAATTGATCTCCAACTCAGTCAACACTCTTCAACGGGCCTTATATTTTCTGGTACTATTAGATGATTTTTTTCCCCTTCAAATTCCAGGACATAAGCCCCGGAATCACTGTGCAACTGTGAATTTGGAAATGTACACTGTTATATGATTTCTTTTGTCAAAGATCTACTATGAAGACCTGCTATGGCATATATAAAGAAGATAACAAATCRTTAATATTGGACAGTTGAAGAGTCTTAAGTTGATAATGAAAAGTGTATTGGTTCAACAGAGTACCAAGAAGTTCAAGAGCTCATAAATGAACTCACAACCACAAAAGTGAGAACATCTTTGGCCCAGTAACAGATAGCACATTGTCCAGTTGCTTCCAGCTCATACTTTCTACTTAAAACCAAATTCCCAGGAAATTCCTCAGTTGTGATACACTATGAACCCAGGGACAATGGAGTCTCAGTCATTAAAATTCAACTTTATGTGACTAGCCTTTACAAAAGGGTGATTGACAGTAAGACAAACCACACAATGACTCCTAGGTTGAAACTGAGTGATCACAAACAAGTCAGGCAGAGGAAACATCATAAAACCCCATTATTTGGCAAGTTGAAGCACTGTGAGATGTTGTTGATGGCTGAGAAGTGACAGCTGGGGCCAGAAAAAAAATCCCACAGTAGCGTGTTAGCCACTGAAAAGGGAAAGCTTGATTTGTGCAAAAATGTCATGAAGTCTTTGGGTCAGAAGCAAAATCTTGCAAGATGACAGGTCCTGCAAACTGTGGTCATAGCTGGTTACTAGCAAACAATTCACAAGTGTTCTCCATGACTTTCCTTGTGAGTAACTAGGAAAGCTTGTGTGTTTAGCTAAGCTTTTAGCAAAACATGGCCATAAGCTCTTGAAACCTAGGTATGGATTTTTTTTTTTTTTGCCCAGTCATATACACTAGCAATGCATTACAGAGAAGACATTTCAATTTTTAACTGATGGATAATTTAGTATAATCATTGGGTTCTAATTGTGCATAATTCATAAAATTTAGCACCTTTAGTTGTTAAAATGAATAAACTGGTTTTACTTGATTTCTGTCCACTTGTCCTGTTAGGAGAGTCTTAGAAAGGGCTACAATACTGTGAAAGTGAAATGAAAGAAGAAAATGAACCCATGTAAAGGCCTTTGCTAATATTGCTATTTTGTTTTGTTTTTATTCTTTCCCTACATATACAGCTTCTAAAACCACATAATTTCTATCTTGGTAAAATATTTTTAGCCACTTTCCAAGATGATTTTTGATGCAACCTATCCAAAAATTTTGCTCAAATAACTTTGCCACAGGCGATAAGACTGCTGATTCACGGGCACTTTTAGAAGGTAGATCCCATAAAGAATACTAAATAATGGTATCTGGTCCAGAAAATTTCTAAGAAACAGTGCTTGGATGGGTGTCTAGATGGTGAATTCAAATACAGTTGTAGGCTTAATGTAAGACATCATTTCATGTCTAAAATGCCAATGGGTTGTTTCCCTCAAACCCCAGACAGATGTGATACACAGTAGCACTTTAGCAAGGAAATGTGGATGCCTCTGTTTCTTTATGTTGCTGTGTGCTATGTGAAAAATTCCCACAGTCTGAATTTTTGTGCAGTAGTAAGTAAAACATTACCAAACAGTTCAGCAAAGACTTTCTGTTCTAATATTCAGTGTATATCTCCAAAGATTAGTTACAGCACACAACATCTTATTTCCTGTTATGTCTACTTGATAATAAAGGTTCCCCGCAGCATATTTGACAAACTAAAATTGAACTGAAATTTCTCTAAATCTACTTGCTATGATTTATAATTGGGAGTTTTCACTTGTATGAATTAATTTCATCCTTACAAAGTACTAAGAGAGTTTTAAAATATTTTTGAAGGACAGACACATTTTGCCAATATCTATATTGATTGTGTCTAGTACAATTATTTGATATTAGTATTGCAATATATATTTTAAAATTTGATAAATGGTGATGACTAGGCTATAGTGATTGCTGTTTATTAGGAAAGGTATTTCAGAAATTATGTTGATATCTAATAACCTGTGTTGGTTGGGTATTAGTAAAGAGCGGAAATGGTGAATATAGTACATGGCACATTCTGAAATTCATGACTTGCTTTATCCTATATACTTACAACTTAAAGATTTTTTTTTTTTGTGTTTGCTGTAACTAATTACAATGGCTATGCACTGTCAAGTCATGTATTGTCTCTGATGAACAGCTATTATATTAAGTACAAAATATTCCATTTGATAGAAATCCTTATGGAAACACCAAAAGAGATAGATACCCTTTTTAAATTTCCTACAATTGCATGTGAATAGCCCCCGCGCCCTGTCTCAACACAAGAAAATTATGTTCAGAGTAAAGGGATATCAAATCTCTGATTGTGTTACTTAGAAGAGGAAGGGATTTTGCTGATGTAATTAAGTTCCCTAAATGAGCAGCATTGGATTACTCAAAAGGGAAAATTTCCAGGATATTAATAACTGAAATATATGAGGTCTTTGAAACAGGAACTTGGTATTTCTGAAGGGGGACACAGAGATCCCTACTGCAGATAGCTATCTTAGGACAAGCCAGCTGCCATGCATTAAAGTCTACAAGAATAATTCTATCAACAATCTGAAGTAACTGAGTGCGGCTCTTTCTATGTCTCATTTCCCAAGGGAAAAGAGAATCCAGATGATGACTTAATTTCAGACCTGGGTGACCCTSAGTAGAGAAAGCATTTGCAGATCTGGAGTCTTTTGATGTCTGACCTGCAGAGAGAGTAGGGAGATAAATGGATACTAAGATTCTAAAGTTAGGAATTTCTTATATAGCACAAAAATCCGTTCTCTTCTATGACAAGAGCAGTAGAACATTTCTGTAA
>BDUI01023554.1:19675-33034 GCA_002335545.1 Apodemus speciosus
AACACAGGTGTAGAAGAGTGTGATATCTTAGAAAGTCATCATTGCTGTGCTTCTCTTTTCAAAAGCTTTCCATTATCATGCTAAGCTGGTGAATACTGATAGAATTCACCCAAACAGCAATTTGGAAGAACTTAACAGGCTCCTATGACAACACTTTGTGGACTGCTCTTTCTGATATTTGATGGGCCTCATGTGACACTGAAAACAGGCAGTACCATTCTCTTATCATCCACATTGGTGCATGAGGAGACGGCCTGGAGAAGTAGTGACTTAGTCATTTGTGCTGTCTGAGTCTGAACACGGGCGTGAGTCCTCAGCTCCCTTTCTACCATAGGATCAGGCACCCAGCTCCCAGGGAACTTCCAGGAAACAGAGAGCTTTGAGCACTGTCTTCCCAGAACAGCAACTCCTCTCAACCCAGCCCATCAGGAATGCCAGTAAGGTCGTGCCCACAGACACTGAGACAGAAAACATACCCCGGTGGTTTGCTTCCTGATTCCACTCCAAGTGTGTCTGCTTTGTCTTATGCTACATGAAAAATAGAACATTGGTTTTTTTTTTTAATGAAAAGATCTCACCTAAAAATTACACATTGTCAGCTGTCAACTTTCACCTTTGAAAATCTGGGCGATTAAGCTGTTTAGGCTGGTGTGCCCACACAGCGAGTCAGTTACAGCCTGAACCCAGTGGTCCTTTCAGGAGAAACGAGTGGCCTCCAGTGACCTCGGGCCCCCCTGTCCTWATYGCTTCATCCACGACYRCKCCCYTTAGTCATGTTCCCTGTGTATGGTGTCTAACTGGGAATACCTACTGATGCTCTGTCCCCAGTATAGCATTTTCAGGCTCTCTCCGTCTCCCTCAGCCCCTCCTGTATAAGCATATGGAAGCCAGAGATCAACCTGCACTGTGTGCATTCGAGACAGCTACTCTCACCAAAGCAGGCACTCGCTCATATGGCCAGTGAGTCCGAGACCCGTCTGCCTCCAYGACCAGTGCTGTTGGGATTACAAGTGTTGGCCTGCTTTTTAAAATGTGTCTTCTGGAGACTGAACACAGCTCCTCATGCTTSTGAGGCCAGACGCTTGACTCAGCTGAGCCACCTCCCCAGCCCTGCCGTCGTAACTTATTTGAAAACCCAAGAGAACTGATAGAAATGGTGCAAAGAAAATTTCCCTCTGCTTCCAAACCCGAGTGTAGTAAAGACCTCCGTGTCAGAGCCAGGGAGAGAGCGAGTCCCTTCCTTACTGAAGCATGGCACTCCGATTCATTAAAAAGGGGCTCTGCCAGGGAATCGGTGTTTATTTTTAAACATGCAGCCGTGTCTCTTTTTAAGGGGAGTAGTGAAATAAGCACATTCCGCTCCTGCCCTCATTTCATGTTTATTTTGGTCCTGTCTATTGTACCCATCATTATCGCGTCTGGACCCTTTCACAAAACTGAAAATGCCTGCGAGACTCATTGTGCGTGTCAGGCCAGACAGGTTTGAGGTGGTCAGCCGAAAGGACTTCAGTGGCCACAGGATTTTGACAAAATTAATGACTTGCAAATATTTATGCTTAAAATATCATCCCATTTCRACAGTAAGCAGCATTTATCCTAATTTCTAAATATAGACTTGTCTCTTTTCTACCTTTGCTTCACCCTGGGCAGCAAATTGTTTTATAAAGCTAGAAATCTTATCTATATTCTGAGTGCTTATGACAAACGGACTATGATATACATGTTTAGCATATAATAACAGTAAACAGTGGGATGGACAGATGGCAAGGGACATGCATCCATCGGCTGTGGATCCCTGGATTGTATCACAGTTTCCAGTAAGAGTTTGCATGCTTCCTAATTGGAGGATTAGCTGAGAAAGTTTTTCTTTTTTCTTTTCTATGTGAGTAGGAACCGAGGTGCCTGTGTCTGTGTCTGTGCCTCTCTCTCTCTCTCTCTCTCTCTCTCTCTCTCTCTCTGTGTGTGTGTGTGTGTGTGTGTGTGTGTGTGTGTGTGTGTGTGTGAGCTCCCCCATTTACTGACTTCAGGTCAAAAGGCAGGCTCTGCATCCATCTACTTACTTTTGAGCAAGCTGTCCATTGAGACTCGGGGCAAGATGAAGCCGGTGAGGCTGGAGGGTGTCTTCCACCCTGAAAGTCTATCTCTTTGCAGTCACACATGGCGTCGTTATTTGGCCKTTAGGGAAGTCTCATGTGTGACAGTAGCTGTTAGGCAATGTCTCCTCTGAAGGGGGCATCCAGCTCTTAACCTATTGCTGAAAGAGAAACACCATTGTCCATTAATACTACTGGAACGAAAGATGAATGGGGACTTGGCCTTGATCTGACAGTGAGCTTGACTTTGATAGCTCATCCTTTAAAAAGGTTCTTTTATATCTATGAAGAAAAGCATGACGTCAAGCCAGCAGGGAAACTGATATCAATATTTAAGACCAAACTAGTAGGAATTAAAAAAAAAAAAAGTCCCTTGTGAGGACAGCTTTTTTTTTTTTTACATGCATAACTAATTAGCTTAGGTTATTATAAGCTGTGCTGCTGTGATAACGTCTCCGCTGGCGCCTCGGGATGCCTTGTTTATGGTGCCTTCTTTATGCCGGTCGCTCTTCRAATTGGAATTACAGAAAGTAGAGGGAAGAGGAATAAGTGGTCTTCAGTGTGGTCTGCAGAGGTGAAACATTGCTATGCTGGAAATGCTAGAATACAGTCACTACCAGGTGAGCGAGCTTTCCTTCCTATCCACACCCGGATGTATATACATCCTGACTGCAAGGGTATATACACGGGCTAATCCGTCTCTTTAATGTTATTGCACTAAGGTCCCTATTCAAAATAAGGACAGATCTGCTCCCTTAATGCTATTGATTTTCTGATGCCCTAAGAAGTAGTTTACTGTAGTTTTAGACATAGTGAATAGCAGTAAGATTTATTTCCTAGCCTAGTAGGTGACTGCCTTCTCCCTACCAGCTCTTGTTTAGAGTAGATAAGATAAAATTGCATTTGTCGATGAAAAGTAACTTTAAATCGAATGTCATTGGTTTTGTTTATTTAAAAAAAAGCATTTCTAATTCCCTGTTCGTGTTTATGGAAAAGGACAGCAAATACCGTGCTGGTTTGTTAATAAATATGCCTTTAAAAACTCTTACATACAAGTGATACTGAGTTGAATGTAACTGCTTTGTGTAGAATTGCATCCTCCATCGAGTCCAYTCAAGTTGAAACCCCAAATACTATTTTTGTATTTGAAAGGAAGTAGCCAATAACTCCCGAGTTTAAACATGGCAATATTTCTGATTATTTCTACAACAGTTTTATAGTCAGTTCTTAAGGATTTTGTGTGTTTGTGTATGTGGAGTTTTTGTGTATGTGCGTGCGTTTATCTGTGAGTATGATTCTGAGTGTGTGTATGTAAGGTTGGGGTTGGGAGTGTGAACATGGTTGTGTGGTTTTGTGTATGCATGTATGTTTTAACAGAAAGCCATTCTATTTGCCTAGGGAAATGAGATAAACAGAATCATGCGTCTTTCAAGTTTGTTGTTTTGATTTTGTGTTGAGNAATTGGAATTACAGAAAGTAGAGGGAAGAGGAATAAGTGGTCTTCAGTGTGGTCTGCAGAGGTGAAACATTGCTATGCTGGAAATGCTAGAATACAGTCACTACCAGGTGAGCGAGCTTTCCTTCCTATCCACACCCGGATGTATATACATCCTGACTGCAAGGGTATATACACGGGCTAATCCGTCTCTTTAATGTTATTGCACTAAGGTCCCTATTCAAAATAAGGACAGATCTGCTCCCTTAATGCTATTGATTTTCTGATGCCCTAAGAAGTAGTTTACTGTAGTTTTAGACATAGTGAATAGCAGTAAGATTTATTTCCTAGCCTAGTAGGTGACTGCCTTCTCCCTACCAG
This sequence comes from Apodemus speciosus, assembly GCA_002335545.1. Classification (NCBI taxonomy): domain Eukaryota; kingdom Metazoa; phylum Chordata; class Mammalia; order Rodentia; family Muridae; genus Apodemus; species Apodemus speciosus. Next base: position 23,585 of record BDUI01023554.1, read on the forward strand.
CTCTTGTTTAGAGTAGATAAGATAAAATTGCATTTGTCGATGAAAAGTAACTTTAAATCGAATGTCATTGGTTTTGTTTATTTAAAAAAAAGCATTTCTAATTCCCTGTTCGTGTTTATGGAAAAGGACAGCAAATACCGTGCTGGTTTGTTAATAAATATGCCTTTAAAAACTCTTACATACAAGTGATACTGAGTTGAATGTAACTGCTTTGTGTAGAATTGCATCCTCCATCGAGTCCAYTCAAGTTGAAACCCCAAATACTATTTTTGTATTTGAAAGGAAGTAGCCAATAACTCCCGAGTTTAAACATGGCAATATTTCTGATTATTTCTACAACAGTTTTATAGTCAGTTCTTAAGGATTTTGTGTGTTTGTGTATGTGGAGTTTTTGTGTATGTGCGTGCGTTTATCTGTGAGTATGATTCTGAGTGTGTGTATGTAAGGTTGGGGTTGGGAGTGTGAACATGGTTGTGTGGTTTTGTGTATGCATGTATGTTTTAACAGAAAGCCATTCTATTTGCCTAGGGAAATGAGATAAACAGAATCATGCGTCTTTCAAGTTTGTTGTTTTGATTTTGTGTTGAGGAGATTATCACCGTGTTGATACTTAGAGATTTTAATAACTAGCCATGAGAAGGACACCCGGATACAATGAAATTTATAGTTAATTATCAGGGAAGTCAAACCGGACAGTTAGTACCCTGGATCCTAGGAGCTCTAAGTCCTGCGATTWAGWRTTTYAGCTTCAGTACTACCAATTTTTTTCTTTTAGTACAATGGCCAGTACCTTACAGGGGATTGATAACCTGTTCTGTGGGTCGRCTGGTCAGTCTCACGATGTATGCTACAGGAAGAGCTACTTGAAACCCCAGAATAACACTGCTATCTTCTCTTCCCTCCACGGCCATGCTCAGGTGCAGACCCACCTGGAAAACCCCACCAAGTACCACATACAGCAAGCCCAGAGGCACCAGGTAAAGCAGTACCTTTCTACCACTTTAGCAAATAAACATGCCAGCCAAGTCCTGAGCTCGCCATGTCCAAACCAGCCTGGCGACCATGCCATGCCACCAGTGCCGGGGAGCAGCGCACCCAACAGCCCCATGGCTATGCTCACTCTTAACTCCAACTGTGAAAAAGAGGTAATTCACGTCTCCTCTTCTCCTCCGTCTCTTACATTCCGCTAACTGTCTGTGGGATCCTCCTCTCGCCCTTAGCGATGGACTGTTTTCTGTCCACCTGGTCGTAGTCACCGGCCTCTGTCCTAGATCTACTGGTGTGACCATTTACGTTTCGGCCTCTGGTCACCAGCACTAGGCTACTGGGTTTATTGCACACGGCAGGAGACCTGACGTGCTCTAAGTAGAACGTGGAGGCGAGGATACTTCCGTAGCTCCCATCTCCTTCCTTAGATGAATGTTTTCTTCCCGTCTATGCCCTCCAATTTGCGAAGCAGTGAACGTGCAGACAGGAGAAGGGGAAGTTGGAAAGGGAAAAGCAAAAATAGAAAAGGTGCGCGGCAGGAGGCTTAGGAGCTCTGCTTGCTCTGAATGTCTGGGATAATATTTTTATGTTTCACGGAGTTGGAGAAAGAAAAAAAACTGTAGATCATGTATGGGTGGATTTGAATGGTATGGTACTCGAGGCTTTTAAAGGAAGATCAAGGCTTATTACAGCATCTAGTCAGTCTCATAATGAATGGCTGCCKGGTTCCATTCTCTGCTTTGGTAGAGGCTGGATTAGAGACAAGACTCCAACCGTGAAGCTAATTTTTGTACCAAAATTTGGAGCATAAAATTGGGGGGGGGGAGCACTGCTGTGATTCGKTGCCTATTATTTCCAAAATATGAGAACTGGAGTCTCATTTTAGTAGGGTCCTACTAACTATGGAAGTGTTAATGTGAGTTCACAAGTGACTGTCACATAACTTTTGGTTGATTTCAGTCACCAGAGGGACTATCTTTTCCCCTCTGCCCAGACCAAACACTTCYTTTCCACCCATATATGTCATATGYCTTCACCCAAGTCCCCCACCRTTATTGTGTTTCTTGGTTAGCATCTACTTGTTTGAGAGCTCCATCCATCCCGTTGCTATGGCACTAACATCCTGTGAATGTGTTGCTGAGAGGTGTTTGCAAAKCCAAGTCATGGACTGTCTCTGCTTCTGTTTCTGCAGGCATTTTATAAGTTTGAGGAGCAGAGCAGGGCAGAGAGTGAGTGCCCAGGTATGAACACGCACTCTCGAGCGTCGTGCATGCAGGTACTGAATGACCCGGCAGGCCAAGGATGTAACACTTGATGATGAGTGAGAATCTATATTTGTGTACGACCAAAGCTCCTGATGACTTCATAGCCTCCTTTTCTCCCATGGATAGTTTTTGATAGGAWRATCTATGAACAGACTTTTCTTCATAGTAACTCATGAATGACTAGGTAACAACTAAGATTAAATATGTGTGCCCYTTAAGTTTCCCACAGTCATAAGCAGAGGGAAATATACATAGATTGTTGTAAAAAATGCAGGATGATTTAGTTAATGTGCATAAATCCCCAGCATCTTTTGTCTAGCATTGGACCAGCCTTCTAAGACATATTTTTTAAATCAAGCTGTGCCAATCTCTGCATTGTCTTATAAATGGGACCTCCTGCTCTCTGTATTATGAAGCTTCAGTAAGTTAATAATAGCTCATAAGCATTTCCCCAAGTATCTGAAGATCATTATTTACATTCTATTTACTGAATAAGTGGAATCATTTATTTATGCATTTATGTGCTTATTCAGATATACAAGATATAAATAATATAAACAGCAAATGTTTTGTTTGCCTTTATATATATGCTAAAGTGTATACTATTTTAACAATACATTAAGGACACTAATTTTGCTCTCCTAAAACTGAAGTCCAAATTTATAAAGAAAAGTGGTTTATATGTCGCCAGCCTATTTTCCTACTCATCAACTCAGTCAAGAAGCCATCGATTGCAAATAACGCCGATGTGCCTAGGGTTAGGCACTAACATGTAGTATGCTAGCTCTCTTCAGATCTGACCACCAGTTATTCTGTCGAGGAATCTCTTGCTACAACTCATTCTTTAGATTAGATGTTTACTACATTCAGTTTTCTCAGCCATTTGGAAGGTTTCTCCAGAAATCTCATCCATCCCCAGTGAGACAATATACATTATTGTCCCCATCCCGAAGACTGACATACTGAGATTTCTGAAGACTGGAGGCTTTGCCCTTCATCCAGGAAGAGGGTAAAACTAGATTTAAACCCAGTCCTCCTCATGCTGCAACCTCACCTCTTTAATGGAAGGYACACGTGAACTCAGAAGTGCCCTGGGCATTCTTAGAGTTCACTGTGTATCCGCACAGAACTCTTCAGAGCCAGGCATCAGCCAGCCACGAGCACACGGTGTTTACAAGGAAATGTTCCCACGGACTCCGCCACTGCTGCAATGCGCGTGTAATCATCGTTGTTTGTGATGCTAACTGGTGTTTTGGTACTTGAGCAATAAAATTGATCTAGTGGGAATGTCAGCTCCACAACCGTAATGATAACCTCAACCTGGTGCGTTCCTCTGGGAGCACCAGGCTCACTGGCACCTGTACAAGGAGGTGTTTTCCCTACAAGTGACTCTACAATCCAGCCAGTGGTCAGGGGGCCCAGTGGGAACGCAAGGGCCTCGAACCAGCTGGCTATATTTCCTTCTTCTCGAAGGCTGTGGGAAAGGAAAAGGGAAGTGGTAGCTTTTGGGCAAGAGGGGTTTCCTGGCTCATCTTTCCAGTGTAAAGTGGTCAACARAATCACAGCCCAGCTTTGCTCCGTGGTGTGGCTTTAAGCTGCTTTTCATCATTACACCTGAACAATGGCTAGTACCAACCCCCTTCCCCGCTTGATAACGTACCAGAAGGAAACACCCAGGCTGAGCTTTTGGTGCCTACTAATGGCTGAAATGCTAGTTGTTAAGTGAAGTTTCTATCACCCACTCCTGTTAGTGGGTTTCAGTAATATCTTGATTTTACTTGGGGACRGAATAATTACTTCTTAGACTCTGTTGCTTTAGGTAAGAAAGGACCAAGAAAGTCCTTTGGGAGGGGTTGCCTTACACCTATTTCTCATTGTGGCTCTTTTTATCTACAGATGGATGATGTAATTGATGACATCATTAGCCTGGAATCAAGTTATAATGAAGAAATTTTGGGCTTGATGGATCCAGCCTTGCAAATGGCAAATACGGTACCGATGGCCTTTTTTATTTTGTTYTTCCAAGAAAATCTTGAGGTCATTCTCTGTTCATTCCCTTCTCCCCACCCCACCCCCACCCCAGAGCTCACTTTATTCACAAGGATTCTTTGAGAAATTTATTAGTAATCAAATGGGAAAGAAGTAATAATTTTGACATCAGAAATTAAGAGGCTTGCTCAAGTTTATCAGGARCACTGTAATTACACTCTGTGAGCAGAAAGGCAGCCTTGCCTTGATTTTATTTGTTTTGTATTTTTCTTCAGTGCTGGGAACTGAACCTAGGGCCTCACACATGCAATGCCAATAATCTGCCACTGATCCTTATCCCCAGGTGCTTCTCCCTCTCCCTCTTCCTCCCTCTTTCTCTCTCCCTCCCTCTTTCTCTCTCCCTCCCTGTCTCTCTCTCCCTCCCCCTTCCGTGTGTGTGTATTTGTACAAGTATACATGTACACAGGTGTATATGCAAAACTGTGCCCATGTATGTAGAAAGCAGATGTCCACCTTGGATGGATGTCATTGCTCAGATGCTGTCTGGCTTAGAAATTTGCCTCAGATAATGTACCATACATCATCGCCCTGAGGAGACGGGTACTAGCAGGGGAGCCACTGTCCAGAAAGGTTCTTTGGCCCACAGCCCTAGGATCTGCCTGATTCTTCTCCCTCAGTGCCAGGATCACTAGTTTGTACCAACAGGGCTGGGCTTCTGTTGTGGGGGTTGGGGGTGGGCCTGTAGATTGGACTCACTCTGGCTTTGTGCCTGCAGTAGCAAGCACGAAAACAAAATGAGCTACCTTCCCTGGCCACTTTTGATAAAATGATACAACGTTTGAAAAAAAGTTTTTAGTTTTGTAAAACGTTTTCACTTTTGATAAAAAAAGGTTCCACTTTTGGCAAAATAATCCAACTCTTTAGCCCYGTGGATCACTGTGACCTGTGCTGCTCAAAGCTGTGTCAGCTTGACCTAAAAACATGAATACGCTTTTTAGGTGGGGTCCTAGATTCACGGGTGGTAGGGAGCCGCTGAGATTCCCATCCCCCAGCAGAACAGCATACCCCAGTTGGCATTCATAAGCCAGTCYTCATGAATTTCCATCTGCTTACAGTGCATATATGGGTCACCTCTCCCTCTATGACTTGCAGTTTTGCCCATATAGTTTATTCTATTTCGGGCCTTATATTTGTATTTATATTCCTGTCTTGCCAAAAACTTAAAGGTCCCATTCGAAGTTGCTTTTAGTCACTGCCTGAGTTGGGATGGCACCATTGCTGTCTGAGATACCGCTGGGCTAGGCAGTCTGTGGGAGACTATAAGCAGACCCTGGTCTGCTCAGTTGTTCATGAGAGAAGATGTAAGTAATCACGKTCTTCAATAACTGCTGTCCAAGAGACTAACCTGTATTAAGGAGACGCCATAAGGGGGTGGTTAGTGAGGGAGTAAGGAGTCTCATCTTCAAGGAGAAAAGTGCCATTTCAAAGAGAATATGAATATGTGTTAACAAAAATTGTATGCTCAAAAATGGTAACTTTTGAATTGTGTGATTTTTCTCCCCAACTAACTTCTCCCAGTAAATGCCCTCAGCCAGGAACAAGGCAGCCTCTACTTACTTACCAAATACAAAAATTCAGTTAACTCAGTTTTTGTTTTGTTTTGTTTTTTTAAATATACTGATTTCTTTTTGATCCTGTCCAAGCTGTTTTTGAATTTCTGTGGTGATCTCAAGATTTCCCCCTTAAAGAGCTAGCATCTCTTTCCAGCCCAGCTAAACTCAGTTTGTGGTTACTTTTGTGTGCTGTCCACGGCTGTGTATCTGTGTATCCACGTGTGTCCTGGTATACACACAGGTGGCTTATGTGAACACATGGAGGCCAGAGGCTGCTGTGGGGCGTCTCCCTCAGTTTCTGACAACTTCATTTTTGAGGCAAGGGTTCTCACTAATCTGGTTGGATTTCTAGCCAGCTCGCCTTGGAGTGCTCTCTGCCTCCTGAACAATTGCTAGGATTTCAGCCCCAGATTGCTACTCACACGTGGCTTTCTGTGTGGGTGTTGGGGACTCCGATATTCATGCTTACATGGGAGAGTTTTATCTACTCTACCATCTCTCTACCCCTGAACTGTGATTTTTTTTTTTTCGAAGAACCATATGATCTGCTGGCCTGATCAAGGTGCCTGTGCCTAAGTCTCCTTGTGTGCCTTGGTTCCCGTGAGACCTTTAGCTTTCATGCTCTTATACTTTGTCAGTAGCCAGAATCCTGGGATAAACATGAATAAGACACTGCAGGAAACTTCCACTAGGGAATTTAAAAATAGACCCAAAGACATAGGCGTATCTGAGGTCTGAGCTAGCAACAGCCTGGTCATCTCAAAGGGATTTTGCTGAGGAAGTAGGTGGTCCTTTTGGACAGGTTGATGAATGCATACCTGGGCACATGCAAAAGTACTGTGAAATGATGCATTTCATATTATCATTGATTTTTAAAATAAACTTTGCAATAATGGGGAACTTTGAACTCATTAGACCCAAACTAATGCTCTGTCCACTAACTTCCTCTTGTATATTGTTCAAATTCATACAAAATATCAGATTCCCTGCTTCATGGACATCTCAGATAAAGGATATACACCAGCAGTGAAGGAAGCAGTGAGACAGAGTGGTTAGGACTTGGAATTAGGACCATTCCTGGGTTCAAATCCAAAGTGTGCTCTTATTCTGCAGGCTTGTCTGCTGTCGTGAAGTCCCGTGTTTCCACATCTGAAAGGAAGAAGAGCTACTAATTATTTCTAACTCATTTATCTTCTTATCTTACAAAGAGTAAATAGCATTTAGCTTTGAAAGTAGAAGCTGTATTCAACCTTGCTGTCTAAATTAGTCCTTGTAATTTGTTTGTTGCAAGATCAAATACTTTTAGTAGTGAGCGTTTATTCAGCTGATATTCATTAAGGCTCAACAACGTTCCAAACTCTCTGTTAGAAACACTTTGCTTTATAACCAATGGTGCCCCTCACAGTGATTTGCATATTAGCACCAGCTTGCTTCCCGCTGAACTGTGCTTGGCCAATCCTTCTAAAGACAATTGGCATTGATGTGACTCCACCCGCTTCTATAGACTAGAATGCATACAGTGCTTCTCCATCTACACTGACACTGAAGTCTAGTTCTTGCGTTAGCTAATCAGCCCTGAGAAACTTTCCCCAAGGTTGACAGCATCTATCTACATCTATCCAGAGCACTGGAGTCATAGCTCAGTGGTAGAGCATTTGCCTAGGATGCATGAGGCCCCAGGTTCAATTCTGAGGTCAACAGTAGATGCATCCAGGGCAAGATAAAGGAGCTGTAAAGGGAAGCTTTCTCTCCTTGAGCTCACAGCCTGGAAGAGATCAYCGTACTGCCCCGTTAGTGGAACTAGACAGTTGAGTAGCAGTGTGGCCATGTCAAGGAGAGTCCCACATAGCAATCCTCCACAGGAAATGGTGAACCCATTCCCAACCAGGAAGTAGTTAGTATCCTGGAGCTACCCCCAGAAGTCACTGGCCACTTTGCCATATTTGCTTCTCTTCCAGTCACAGGCTGGATCAGCCAAAGAGCCAGCTCAAGGGTGACTTCTTGTCCTGACATAATTCTGCTGAGAGACAGGCAGACAGCGTTATGTAGAGGTTAGAGCAGACTCTATCTAATGTAGGTGCTTTTTATTTTTATTTATTTGTTTTGCCAAGCTGTGTGTAGAACCCCAGACCATGTTACACAAGTGGTCCTACACAGAGCTATGACATACCCAGCCCTTAGGCATACACTGTTGAGTGAGACATTTGACCTCTCTGCCTCAGTTTCCTTGTCTGTATAGTGTTGTATCAACTGCAGTTGACTTGATGGSAGAACTTGAAACCTTCATCCACCAGAAGTGGCCTGTCCCTAGTAGGCTCCTGTCAAAGCAGGAGCCACCACTGGGTCTTGATCATCTTGGGGTTCAGTTTTGTAAGTTGAACAACTGACCAACTGCAGCCTATTCCATTTTACAACCACCCCCCCCACCCCCAGTAAAGTAGAACGTGACTGTTAAATTTAGTTTCGGCATTTTATTCCATGCTTATTTGATTCTTTGAAATGCTTTGTTTCAAGTTAACTTCTTCTTAAAAAGTGGAAGGAACGTAGGAAGGAAGCTATCCTCAGGGAACAGAGGTCTAGAGGTAACTGTTCCAAGGGCACAAGGGCCCTCTTGTACTCTCTCAAACAAAGAATAAAAGTCCCCGTTTTCTTGTGTTAACTGCGCAATTGATATTCAGATGGAGAAGGGCCCATCCTCAGAGAAAAACAATAACATTTTACAGTGATCTCTTGCTTGGGAAAATATCCATTCCTCTTGGTGGTGAGAGGCACCAGGACGCCTAGTTAAGACTGTGGCTGGGGCAAAGGCAGCAGCATCTCACCTAGTCTTTACCGGGGCTGACCCGACTGTGGCTCTCCGGGTCCACACCACCYCTTGTGTGTGGAAGTGAAATCTTGTCCAGAGGTATAAACGCTCTGCATAGAAAGTCCAGCAAAGATGTGGTAGATCAGCCAAGAAAGCGTGTGTCTTTCCTCTCTTAGTCCAGGGGTGTTATTCTGTCCTGGTTATAACTTAACTGTGTGTCTAAGGGAATTTTTCTAACCTAGAAAGAGAACTACAGAATTTGTCCTTGCCCTTTTCTCCACCCCCTTTCTTTCGCTCCCCTCCATCCCCSATTTTCTTCTCTCATCCTCTCCTCTTTCTCCCTCTCCCCATTTCTTCCTCCTCCTTCTTCCCTTCCCTCTCTTCAAAGTACATTCTCTGATGACCTAGAGACTTGCTTTGCTTTGGCTTCCTTGGTTTTGACTGGGGATTTTTAAGAGGATCTCATGTAGTTCCCTGCTGTCCTTGAACTCCCAATCCTGTCTTAGCTTCTTAAAGTCTGGATGACAGGTATATATCACTATGCACGTTTTTGAATTTGTTGTGTCTGCGCATGTCTCTCATTTGTCTCTAACACAAGGACATCTTAACAGAAGTGCATGTTCATATCCAGTTTGCATATGAGGACTTAAGGCACACACAGTTTCTATTTCTAGAGCCACTGGATTAATCTTATAGCTCACTGTTTCCAAGTTGTAATTAGCATTTTTGGTTTATTAATGCTGAGGCATAAGTCCCCCCCCCCCAAACTAAAGATTTGGACCTGGGAAGT
>BDUI01023555.1:0-22111 GCA_002335545.1 Apodemus speciosus
ACTTGCCTTTGCCCTTTCTTTCCCACTACCTCTGATGGGTGGTGAGCTACAAGGGAGGTTAAAATATTTAAGGATCATCACTAAAATAGGATTTGAAAAAATTAAAGGTACAGAGAGAGAGACACAGGAAGAGCTGTAGGGGAGAAAAGAGGAAYAAAAATAAAATAGATTTAGAATTCAAGTACGAAGTTCCTAAAATTTTTCAGTGAAAAATATTTAAAACTAAAACATGTTCCACTGAGTRGATTTAGCATCTCTTAGTTTCTACTCATTACAGGGTTTCACTATGCAAACAAACAAATAAGTTAGAAATGTAAAATGCAAATAGAAAAGAAAAAGTACTTTTTCCTTTCTTTTGATAACCAATGTGAAAAACATCAGTAGCCACTCCACATGAGCTGAGAAAGAATCAGAAAAATATACATTATTCACAATAGCCACAAATACTCTAAGATATCTTGTAATATGTCTAACCACACAAGTTAAAGACATATACAACAAAAAAATGAGGTCTTTGAAGAAAGATTTTGAAGAAGTTATTAGAAAATGGAGAGATCTCTATGCTCATGGATTGGTACTATTAGAATAGTAAAAATGGCCAAACTATTGAAACCAGGCTACAGATTCAATACAGTTCTCATCAAAATCCCAACATAATTCTTTATAGACATACAATACCCCACTTAATATGGGAAGACACAAAACCCAGGATAGCTTAAACAGTCCCCAACAATAAAACAACATCCATAGATATTACTATCCCTGRTTTCAAGTTTTACTGCAKTACTAGTAATAAAAACTGAGTGATATTGGCATGAAAACAGGTTGACCAAAAGAACTGAATGGAAGACTAAGAAGTAATTCCACATAYCTAAGCAACCTGATTYTCAGTTAAAAAATAAAAGYCAGAAATACAATAGAAAAAAGCAACTCCTACAAATTGTGTTAGTCTAATTGGATAYCATCATTTAGGCAAAAGAAAGTCAATCCATAAAATTGCATAAAATTTCAATAGAAGAAAAGAGAGAAAGTCAKTTTTAATGTCCCCTTCAGGAGTGTTTTCTCAWTTGCCCAATTTCCTTTTATTGGGCTCTAGAAAACACAGATCCAGGTTTTGAATATTTAGAATTTTTATGGACTTTCAAGTTGAAAGTACAGAAGTAAGAGGTTGAGACAGGAAAGAAATTGTGACCCACAACATTTGAGTAAGCATGGCATATTTGTTATTTTTCTATTTAGATCTCTAAATCTAAAAATAAATTGTATAAAACCTTTCCTGGCATACAAAGTTAGAAACCATAGCCTACTGCCATGATGGAAGCTGCCAATACATCTCCATTGCAAAGCAGGCAAGATGCTTCTTGCTTGATACAGTTAAAATTGGTGTACATGTTGATCTTTTAAATAAAAATCCTTGAGGAATATATTATTAGCCTATTGATCTTCCCATTAGAAAATACAAACCTGATATTATTTAGGTGGATTGGCCATTATGTTATATAAATGAGACTCATGAAGGGATGCTACCAGATGATTGAGTGTGAAKAGTCCATGACTGAAAAATCTCACACATCCTACGAAGGTAAATRTCAGTTAAAGCTCACACCAATTATGACACCATGTAGTTATGAGTTTGTTTGGTACATGAGATTGTCTGACAATCTAAGCATAATGACAGGGACAGTGATAGAAATGAATATAAACTATTTTCATAGATGTCCCACTTTAATTATCCATTGTTGGTAGTTTGTGCGATAAACTGAGTTTYCTCTCATTCTGTTTTMCRTAACAAAGGAAGTTCAGTGGTATTAGGTGTTTAAGCAATGAGACAAAAACTACTTCCTAACTTCCCTCTCACATCAAGTTACTGTGTAAGATATAGAGAGCATGGAGTGAGTTTTGTAGGAGAGTCCTTTTGTTACAGGGCATATCTCTCTGCTCTAACGCCTTCCTCTCTCTACTGCCCAGCACATGCCTGATGAGCAAAGCTGAAGCAGCCATTCAGAAATCATGAGATCACTTGAAGATCGATATTGCATTTGGAATTTTGATGCAAAAAAAAAAAAAAGAAAAGAGGATGATTCTCTGTTAACATTATGGGTGACTTTATAATGTTAAGAAACATCTCTCACTAAATCTTATCTATATTAAAATTAAAGCCACTTGCTCACCTTATTGCATCTCTTATTATTTATAATTTATAATGTTTTCATAATCTTAGCAGGTATTTATATATGTRTAAAGAAAATTTGTAACTTCTAATTCAAATGTCAATATATAGACATATCCAAATATATACTTGCTTTTTTTCAGCTAAATTATCTATATATCCCTACTCCATCAGTTTTACAAAAGTCTCTATCAGAGGAGTATTTTCAGAATTTTTTTTAAATATGATACCCAAAGATCCTATTGCTAAAGAGAATATTTGAAGATCTCACAGAATGCAGAGAAGTCAAGCTTGTGCCTACCTAAAGCCTTTACCAACAGTGACTGTAACAATCATAGTACTCTTATTCTGTACACTACTAGAGGAGAAGGGTAGTCATTAACCCAGCTACAAACCTAACAATCTACCTGCTAGACATGCTGGAGCAATAGTGGCATAAATGATGTGGGAATAACCAATTGATATTTCATCACATTTATTCCTTGAAATAAAACTCATTTTTGATACTGTTAGAGTAGCCAAGAACCCAAGTCTGGATAGGCCATGGGTTTAGGGTAAAAACAAATTCTATAGCACTTTTTTTTATTTTCTATATTCTTTGTTTGCATTCTGAGTGCTTTCCCCTTTCCCAGTTCCTCCCTCACCAAATGTCCCCTAAGTCCCCTTCCCTCTGCTCTTTCCCCAATCACCCCTCTCCCATTTCTCTTTTCTGGTACTCCTCTACGATACTGGATCAAGTCTTTTCAGGACCTAGGCCCTTTCCTCCCTTCTGCTTGGGAATCATATGATGAGCTAATTGTGTCTTGAGTATTCAGAGCTTCTGGGCTAATTAATATCCACTTATCAGTGATTGCATTTCATATGTATTCTTTTGTGATTGGGATAGNAACAATGCTGCTATGAACATAGTGGAGCATGTGTCCTTGTTGCCTGCAGGGGAATCCTTTGGGTATATGCCCAGGAGTGGTATGGCAGGGTCCTCTGGAAGTGTCCTGCCCAATTTTCTGAGGAACCACCACACTGATTTCCATAGTGGTTGTACCATCTTGCAATGCCACCAGCAGTGGAGGAGTGTTCCTCTTTCTCCACATCCTCGCCTATGGCACTTCTAAATGAAGCACAGCAATACTGTGACTCAATAATATTCTGCTGTACCAATAAATTGGTSTTTTGTTTAGCTATCATCAAAGAGACTTCTTGTAGTAACTTGGAGCTGACAGAGTCTTATTACTGAATAGTGTGCAGAGAATGAGAGACTTTGTAGCACTCAGTTCTAAATGAGATGCCTTCACCAAAGCTTTTCCCTCAGAGCTCTTGAGAATATGGTAAGGAGAAGATAGAAATAGTATAAGAGCTAAAGGAAACAGATGACACTAAGAAGCAGCACCTTCCAGACACAACAGGACTGATGTACAAGCTTACAAACATTCTGACAGTATTCATGGGAATTGTACAGGTTCAATTTAAATGGGATCTGAGTTATAAGAGTGGGAAGTGGACATAAACTCCTACCCCTAATCAAGAAGTTACCTACAAATTGAGATTTGCTTGGAAATAAAACAAATAGTTTACATACCAATGTTTCATTGGTCTATTAACCACACTTCAAAGTAGGTTATGCTTAGAATTATATAAGTAAAACAAAACAGTCATTGATATTTTTGATGGTTTTTTTTCAGATTTTTGTCTCACTTTGTATTTTACTTGTTTTGTCTAATTCATCTTTTGCTTGTATATTATGATTTCCGATCTAATGTTTTAGTGGAAGTTTACATGTCTGTGCTTCTTATTAGTTTTAAAAAAGAGAAAGAAAAGGTGTGGCTTTGTGTGAGCAGGAAGGTAGGGGTGATCTAGGAGAATGGGAAAAGCATGATCAGAATATTTTATATGAAAACTTGTTTCAACAAAAGCCTGTGCTAAAGATAAAAAGAAAAAAATGATTAAAAGCAAGTTCAGTTTAATTTCAAAGGTTAATTTTTTTTATTTTCTATTGAACATGTGAATCTGTAACACCTCATTTGAAGTCTTTCTCACCTTTTCATAAAATAATGATACTTATGATGTTTCTTAAAAATTTTTATAATTAAAATAGTAAATTTTAAAATAAATATTCTTTTTTTTTGATTTTTCGAGACAGGGTTTCTCTGTGTAGCCCTGGCTGTCCTGGAACTCACTCTGTAGACCAGGCTGGCCTCAAACTCAGAAAACCGCCTACCTCTGCCTCCCAAGTGCTGGGATTAAAGGCGTGTGCCACCACTGCCCGGCATAAAATAAATATTCTTTACACTAAATAATATGATGATAAAATTGAAAAATGAAGGTTGAATTTTACTGTAACTGTACAACATTCATCAGGTTCAAAGATCACTCTCATACTAAATGTTTCCTTCAGACAAAAATCAAAGTACAATATAAAAACATAGTGATTGGTTCACATCATTCCTAATGTACAATTAATTACTTTTAATATTTTGTGACTATGCCATGGAGACTAGCACGTTTTCCATAGTTTCTGTATACACAAAAAATACAACACATTATCCCTGGAGAAAATAATTAGAGGGGAAAATCATTTTCCAATTTACAAATGTTATAAGGACTATTCATGAACAACAATAACAAACAAACAAAAACAAAACCTAACCTGGSAGTATCTACTGCTTTAACTTATGCAATGTGTGAACGTGGTATGTGTTTAGGGGTCCAGCTGTGGTTCTGTGTCATCCACTTCTTCCTTCTCAGGGTGTCCAGACACTATTGCACACTGGGCTAGAAGCATGAAGGTGAGTCCAGAACAGGTGGAGTTCTGCAGCATCCTGGTCCAGCTAGGAGTGAGTGCCAGGACAGGGAGTAGAGTGAAGGCCTTCTCTGCCAATCTTAGTGTTACAGCAGCTCTTTTATGGAAAGGCCTTCCCTGCTGACTCTCAACAAAGCAATCTTAGCTTCAAAGTACTGAAGTCTAAAAATCAAAAGCCCCTTGCACTCAAGTTAACATGCCCTATTAAAATTAAATACATGATCCTAACATGGGGGTTTCCTCTTTGACCTTTTTAAATTGTCATTTGCTATGGGCCACATCGATCCAGAGGCAGTCCTTTATTCAATGTCCCCAAATTGTGACTAATATTCCTTTCCCTTCTTGTTTTTTTTTTCCCCGCTTCGCTCTGCTCCTCTATCTCCTGTGTTTATCTCTTATCCATTGTCCTTTCTCTCTCTGGGGCAAAWAGATCTACTTTGTGCTGAGAATTTGGTTTGGGGGTGTTTTGTGCCTATACTAGTTCCTTAAAATTGTGAGTCTGCCAACTGTTGCTGTTCTTTGCATTCTATTAGCTGAATTCTAATAAGTTTATCAGTTAGAATAGTATATCGACAAAAAAGGCATCTCACTAGAAACAATTTAATACATAACCCTTTATTAAAAGTACAAAGTTTATAATTCCTTAGTTGGTTTCATATGTCAGTTTAAAAAGAAAAGAGGGTGAGGAAAGACTCTTTATTGTTGTAATATTCTTGATAAATAATGCAATAATGGCTATTAAAAGTTCTAGGGCATAGGGAGGGGAGTGAAAATTTTGCAGCAAACTGTGAGTCTTTGCAACAGCATCCAGGCCTGTTCATTACATAGTAACACCACTGGAAAATTTATAGCAACATTTGATTGAAAGGTAATACCATAAACAAGGTGAAAAGAGAATTATGATGATCAGTTATGTACAACATAACTGATCATTGTGTACAGCAAAATGACTGGTTGCAAAAACATAAGCTGTCAGCTCAATTTCCTGCTCTTCCATGGAACAATTATTGTAAAAGGTACCTCTCATTTGGCACCCACAAGTCTCATAGTCATTCGTATTGTAGACAGAGCAAAGGCATGCTTGTCATAAATCTATTCTTTGTCAGAAGCATCAGGAAGGGGCATTTCTTACATTTGCACTTGCTGTAGTCCTCATACCTATAGGACTACAGATGCAAATCTTCCTTGCTCAGTGCTTTAAGGTTATCAGGCTTGAGCTAAGATTTAGGCTATACCCAGATTATGCCCTCAGCTGCTGGGCCCTTATTTGAGATAAGTCATAGGGGTTCTTCATTGGAAGAATCATAAGCCCACATCAGGCCCAGTCTTCCTCTCTCAAGCTAATGCCTATAGGCCATCAGGTAAAGATCTCAGCTACTGCTCCAGAACAATGCCTGTTTCCTTCCCATTATGATGATCATGCACTAACCTTCTGAAACTGTAAGCAAGCAATAAATTAAATGCTTGCTTGTTTAAGTTGCTTTGATCATGGTGCATAGCAACAGAATACTACCTAAGACAGTAATTATCAGCGGTGAGATAGAAATATTCTTTTGTGATTTCACTTTTAACTTTACACTCTGGATGTAATTTTTGGTAATAACTCTTTGAATATAAATCTGCTTGCTTTTTGTAAATGTATTTTATATTTCCACATGTCAAGGTATGTTTTATAGGTCAAACAATGCTTGGGAGTCAGTACTTTACTACTATGTGTGTTCTGGAGACTGAATTCAGGTTGAATATAAAGGCTGCCAAGTGCCTTTATCTTCTCAGCCTTCTTACTAGCCTGAGGAAATCTTTTTTCATAATTCTGACTTTTCATAGTTAACACGTTTTATTGAGAATAAACATAGGTCTCATTGTATTTATGTGCCATTTATAGTTACTGCATAAGCCCCTTCTTGTCTCCAAGTCCCACTATGAACTTTTCCTTAGGTGTTTCTCTTTGATATTTTAGTGGTTTCCATGTCTACTCAAGCTGCTTGGCTTTCTTGTACTGACTCCTTATCTTTATTCACTAAGTGAAAATTATTAAAGTCTACTTATGCAGTGTAAAAGTTCTTTGCATTGTGAGTAGGCAAACCTGACTCAAAACTTTTTGGGCATCACATCTTCATTTCATCATGGTGATATTTTGAATGAGGTCTGAAAAATGACATTGTAATCATTCTTAGCTAAATATTCCTGACTTGAGGTCTTTAGTCACGGATACATGGGTACTCTCTGTGGGCATTTAGTTTATTGCAACTAGTAAGAGACTGACATACACAGACCTTAAGATTTTGCTGCATTGTAGAATCAGATGTCAGCTCATTTGTGTACTGGTCACATGACTTCATGTGTTTACATGGAAAATTGGGTCTTATTCTTACCTGAGAGTCCCTTTTCTGTAGTATAGCTTTCATAGTTCCAGAAGGTATGATGCAGGCTTCCACAGGTAGGAAGCAATCAATTAGCTATGAAGCTTATAAGCCTTAGCAGTCATCAGCATGACAAGATGCTCCTAAGGTACAATAGTGGCACACATATCTTGGCAGTAACCACCACCTCTCTAATTGGATTTAAAGTCCTCTCAACAGGAGGAAACTAATGTTTTTTGTGCCATTTACTCCACATGGCCAAATTCCTGGGACTTARAACTTACTGCTACTTTAATAAAGTAGGATAACTGTATTCTAAAACTTATTCTCATACCTACAGAGAATTATAGCTCTCAACCCTCATCAACAAAGCTTTTCTTTGCAGCAAACAAATACCATTACAGAAACCACAACTGGTCAAAATGTTGACCATTAGAACGCCAGTCTCAAGTGTTACATATACAGGACAGATCCTGACCAAAGCTTCAGAAAATATTGCAGGAGTAGAACCAGAGAAGAGCCAGAGAACCAGGAAGTCTGCTCTGAGAATATGTCTTCAAGAAATGTCAGGGAACCTACACCTATGATTCCTCAGTAATGTCACTGACTAAACAAGACTGGAACAATGCAAATACACCTAGAAATGGTGACATGCTAATGTAGAAATGAGAAACCTCAGAGCCAGAAAAGGAGCTACAGTCAGCTAATGACTACTGAGTGAAGATTTAGTCTAGCCCTTGGATGAATGACTACTTAGTCATCTGATACAAACTGGTAAAGCACATAAGGAACATTATATGGCCTTAGAAAGTTGTATTTATAGGCTTTTGGATTTATATATGTGAAACATATATAACTATAATATGGAAACTAACAAGAAAAGAGATTATTTTGAAAGGAAATGTTAGGAGGCATGGGAGGAATGGGTTGGGGACATGGGAAGAATTAGAGGAAGGAAAGGGATATAGGAGGCATGAGGTACTTACATTTTAATTAAAACAAAAATCAATTATCCCTGAAACCAAGCTCAGCAAATTGCACAGAAATTCATAATTTCTAATATGAGTTTTAGGTTCCTCTTATGTTCAATAGTAATATTAGAAAACTTGGTAGCTATTAGCTACCTAAATTGACTTCATGAATATGCTATTTAGTCTCATGTGAGCAATCTCTGCTTTGTTTCTGGTATTACAATGGTTGGGATATTCCTGGTTATAACTTATTTTGCCATCAGTGGTAACATTTTAACAGAGTGTAGGTCCTGTGTATTCTGCATCAGTTTCTCACCCCTCCTTGGGTTTTCAGCGCATCATCCCCAGTAGTAAGAGGAGAAATGATCTGAAAACAATTTCAATAAAACCAGGGATAGGCATGTTCTCTGAGAGAAAAGAGACTGCATTTGGGGATGGAGAGATTCATATAAGCAGTAGAGGCTAATACTCAGTGGAATTTAGACCTAGGTTAGGCTTGATTTTATCCATAGACTTTATGCTAAACTCATGGCAGAAATGTTTTACACAGGGAGTTAATTGCAAGTTTTCAGGAAACCTGGAACAAGGGGATAAGCATATATCAGATATTTCACAATGATGGCAAGAGCTTCAAATTCACAAGATGCTAGAACCTCTTATTTCTACCTAAAGTACCTAACTGATAAACTGAAAGATATCTAGAAGATAAAACTGTTTTTGCTTTGAGCTAATCTCAATGTGGATGTCAATTGTTGGCATCACAAATGACTTCTAACTTTCTATTTGTAAAATCTTGTATGATTTGCCCTCTTTGAAAAAATATGAATAAAAATAAAATAAAGAATCAGGGAAGCCGGGCGTGGTGGCGCACGCCTGTAATCCCAGCACTTGGGAGGCAGAGGCAGGTGGATTTCCGAGTTCGAGGCNAAAAAAAAAAAAAAAAAAAAAAAAAAAAAAAAAAAAAAAAAAAAAGAATCAGGGAAATGTCGTTGTCGTTGCTATGGGTTCATTTCCAGATGTGGGATACAAAGCCAGGCATTATCTATAGTACAGAGTCCAAAGCACCACATCTCCTTCTCTAAGATTAAACACTCATTCTTCTTGCTTTCTTCATGTCCCTGAGGCCAAATCTGTAATAAGTACAAAACATCTTAACTCATAATAGATTTTAAGAAACTCTGCCCTAGTAAAATCATGATTTATAGATTTTTAATAGAAAAATGGAACATAAAAATAAAATCTGTCAGCCAAAGTTCTAACTACACACACACACACACACACACACACACACACACATTTCAATACTTACTAAATTGCCAAATTTACCAAAATAATAACTTTGAGTACATTTTCAGATGCGTAAGAAAAGTAAATAAAGGTTTTAGCAGACTTCACGATGACAATTTTATAAGTGATTATTCTATTTTAATCTAAAAAATGGTGATTTTAAATGTAAATGAGCAATTAAAAATCCACTCTGAGGTATTTTAGATTAACATTCCTAACAAAAAAATTAAAACATCAATCTTTAACTTAGGAAAAAAGTTGAATCACAATGTCAGTATATATTTTAACTTCTATGTAAATTGTATTTGTTATGTATCTATTTTTATAATATTAATATTAGAGAGGATATAATGCCTAAGGCCTGGAGTCAGTGTCCATTAATTACCAAATGTGTTTCTGTTCAGAAGTGTGTGAGCCTCTAATAATTTGGTTGAATCAGGAAAAGCAGGCAACAATCAGTTAAATCCTTCATATCCAAGTTGCTTCAGATCAAGCTAGATTTGGCCTGGAAGAACTATGTCTCCAAGGAAACTTAACCTTATTCTCATTCTGAATCTAAAAATAATTTCTGAGAGTTGCATTTCTTACTCTCAGAGGCTTCTTGTGACTTTATAGCCACTGGATAAAAATTTAACAAAGCATTTTCAGTTCCTTTCTCCTTAGTTTCTAATTTCTAATACAAAATGAAATTCTGTGGAGGCTTTTTGATTTCATTTTGTTTCCATTTTCTTTTCCTACAATGAGCTGTGGTTCCCAATACATCCACAGATTATAATCGACTCTGCCTGACTTAGCAAGTCAGTTGCTTCTTCCTGGATCAACTCCATGTTCGAAGCTCTAGTAGGTCAACTCCATTTTAGCCAACACATATATAGTCTTCCCAAGTACACAATACCTGCAATGAGAGGAAAAAATTCCTATTTAGGCCAGAGCTGAAGTACTGATAACCCGACAAAGCAATGACAGAAAAATTCCATTATGAAAGCCTTCGGCTGTTTCACATATTTGATTATACCTTGGGTCAAACCATGACCACAGAGTACACTGTACAGTTCTCTTAATACTCCATGGAAAGTGCCTACAAGGTTGTGCTACCTTATCTCCTAACATCAGCAGTATTATGGTGAGCCTTTATCACGCTGATTCATGTTTCTAGATAAAAAAAAAAAATACTTCCTATGCAATTTTCAAGGACTAGTGCATAAACAATGCTGTCAAAAATAAAATAAGGCAAGATTTTTGTCTCGTAATATGAGCATATAACATTACATATCATTCGAGTGATAAATTACAAGCAATGATCTGCAGTATTCAAAGGTATTAGGAATGATTTTCTATGGAGGATATTAAAAGGAGATGTTAGACTTAAGCAAGACACTGATTCAAGTCATGAGGCTACCAAAGAGCCTCCCATATCCCTGTAAGATCTCTGTACCTCATGAATGTATGATCTTAGATTTTGGGGTACAGAGTCTTTCTCACTGTATGTACACATCCAATACCTTCAAGCCTTGATACTTTCAGTATTGATTTGCCCATTAAGTTTTTGTCCACTTTACTGTAGATAATTTTAGAATTTAAAAATTTGGATGATCAACATTAGGGGATCAATGAAAATATTTTCATACACAATGAAAGTAATTTCTATAGACAAAACATATTTGTAAAATGAAAGTGGGATTTTTTTTTACACAGTGGGAGTCTTCCTATCTTTTCTACCTTGCCTCCCATCAGTTTCTTCCCAAGAAGTTGTTTGGGCACTAATCCATGAGTCTGGGAAGGTAGCCTCCAGAAAGGCATGTGAGAACAGGAGCCAACTGAAAAATTTCATTGATATGGTATAGAGATTCCACGAGAGATAACCATTCAGACACAGATTATACCTAATTGAATATATAGCCAGCTGGGCCTATACTCAAGTATTTGGGATGTACGCATAGCCCTGAGTGTCCACAGCACAAGATTTTGAAGAAAAAAATTCCCTGTCCTAGGATCTTGCTTGACACATGAACGGGAACATTGCAGAAGCAAGCAGTTTAACAGAAGCTAAACAGTTAATTGGAGAAGTTTTGCACAAGCATGTAGTTTGACAGAAGCTAAGTTACCTGGACCATCTTGGAACTGGGCCCTAGAATAAAATTGGATACCCAGAGCTACCCAGAGAACCCTGTCTAGAAAAAAACAACACAAAGCAAAAAAAGCAAGCAAGCAAGCAAACAGGTCTCCTTTTTATTTTTTATTTTTTTGGTTACTCCCCTTTTGAGTGCTCTCTGATAATTTTCTATGATACAATTTAATTCCTAGGCTTTATTTTCCTTATAAAAATGTTGTTTTCTTAATAGAACCGCTAAAGTTTATAATAAATATTTTAGCTAAAACAAATGATCTTTAAAATTTTTTACTTACTCTTCTCTCATACAATATATGAGGACTGCAGCTTCCCCTGTCTCCACTCATGCTAGTCCTACCCACGTTCCCTCCCCCCCGAGACCCAGTCCCCATGCCCTACTCTCCTCAGAAAACAGCAGGCCTCAAAGGGACATCAACAGTAAGGCATGGCACAGCAAGATAGGAGAGGACCAAGCCCAAAGCCTCACATCAAGGCTGGGTGAGGCAACCCACTAAGAAGAAAGCTGTCCTAATGTATATATTTTAAGGGAAATAAAATTTATATAACATGTTAAATCTTTTCCTTAATCTAACATCTTCTTTTCATCTTTTCTTAAAAATGATAAGCATAATTATATGTTACAAGTCCATTAACACAATTTTAAATTGCTTATTTGCACAGAATGGTATTTCAAATAAATTTGAGTCTATGTACATGATAATATACTGTTTCAYATACGTTAGAATTAATATAAAGTATTTTAAATCATTTTTAATAGTGAAAAGCAGAACAGAGGATTTGTTTATCTTTGGGATTCTGAAGTGAGGGTAGGGTCCTAATAGAAGGTGAAAGATACGGACTCCAAAGCAGACTGTCAAAGGGTGGTCCCACCTGTCAGCGTCTCCTCTGCATGGTCATCTGATAGTTGTAAACCTTTCTCCAGGGGAATAATTCCTCCTATGGCTGAAAGTTCTACCTCTGGTTGTACCCATAGTTATATTTTTTCCCTCTGTCAGCCAAATTCTGTGGAAATTCTTGGAGTCTGTTTCAAGAAAATGAATATAGTGGTCTCTACAATATATTCATTCTYGCTAGCAGGGCATTTACATCTGTGAATGAGAACTCCTGTTTGAGTGAAATTCCATGCTGTGGAAAGAATGAAATGTTGCAGGTCAGGAGGCTAATTACCTTGTTCTACATTAAGTGTGCCATTCCCACCCCCATAGTTATTCCCTTCCCACCTCTGGGTCAGAACTAACATCCCATGAATAATAGATTTAAAACCCTTAAAATCTATTAACTTAGATGACTATATCCTCTACTATCTCAAAAGCTAAGTATGAAGTGAGATAGTATGTTTGGCCTATAGAAAAGATCCTCCTGTCTCAGTGTAACTGCCTCTAATGTACCTACTGATATATTTTGGATATGCCTTGATTTATAACTTTCTCTGTTCTATAAAACTATAAAACTTAGTAAAATTACATTCACATTGAAACATGGATATTCAGGTAATCTAACTCTGTGTGCTCAGGCCACAGTCACTCATAATGACCATAGAATAAACTCTTATTTAGTCCCTTTAAGATGAGAGCTGTTTTGTTGTTTGTTTGTTTATTGGTTTGTATAGTGTTGAAAGAAAGAAGTGCTACTATGCTCAGCATGGCTTCCTTACAATATAGCTGAATCATTATAATATCTTAAGATATCGTTGATAGAGAGGCTCTGCCAGTACTTTATAAATGAAGAGGTGAATTCTCTCAGCAAACCATTGGACTGAGCACGAGGTCCCTAATGGAGGAGCTAGAGAAAGGACCGAAGATGCTGAAGGAGCTGTCAGCCCCATAGGAAGAATAACAATATGAGCCAACCAGTACCCCCAGAGCTCCCAGGAACTAAAGCACTAACCAAATAGTACACATGGAGGGACCCAGAGCTCCAGTTGCATATGTAGCAGAGGATGGTCTTGTTGGACATCAAAGGGAAGAGAGGCCCTTGGTCCTGAGAAGCCTCAATGCCCCAGTATGGGGGAATGTCAGGACAGGGAAACGCCAATGGATGGGTTGGTGAGCAGGGGGAGTGGGTATGGGATAGGGTGTTTTTGGAGGTGAAACCAGGAAAGGGGATAACATTTGAAATGTAAATAAAGAAAATATCTTAAAAAAAGATATTGTTGATAAATCATCAGATGCCCCATTCTATGCTATTTCTCATTACTGCAATCAGATTTTTCCTAAATTGTCAGATTTGATTCACATCTCTGAAGGGTAAAGTAACAGATTTCAAGAAGTTAGTGCCAATCAACAGTGTAGGCATAATTTTAAGCAACTAATGGGCACGAAATAGATGATTCCTAGGTCAGACATGTCTGAGTCAACCGCCTTTGTCCGATGGTAAAGTCCTAATATTTCAAAAATATGTGTTTTCTTGTCAATAGCTTTACTTATCAAATGTTTACATGCAACAGATTTTTACAGATTTTATAAAAACACAACTATTAAGAGAATTTTTTGGAGAATGTTAACAGATAATAATTAGTCATATAGTTTAAAAAATACAAGCAAAAAGTAAAACTAACTTAAAAATTACATACTTTCCTTGCATCTGCAATTACACAGTATCTATTAATGTTTAATGTGTCATACAAGTCTATGTGTATGTGGTATATGTCTGTAAATATGTGCTGGTGACTGTGGCTCTCTGTGTGTGTGTGTGTTGTATGCGTGTTGTATACATGTACAGATTTCCTTTGTGTGAGTACAGGTACTCAATTACCATCTCTCACAAACATAAGACAAAAGAAAACCAAAGGTAGCAGTTGTCAACAGTATCTCATGTTTGAAGTAGGATCTCTTACTCTTTGCAGGTTCCTTGGCCTATGTGATTTTGAGTAATCTCTGTTCTCTATGTCCCCCATCCTCTCACCTTGAGAATGCTGGAATTACAGATGCACACTATTGCACTTGATTTTACATGTGTTCTAGACATCTGAAGTCAGGTGCTTGGATTTATACGATAACCCACTGAGTCATCTCTCTAGGTCAAGTTGTCTTTTTATGGGACATATTTGGACAGAGAAGATTTGTTGGTGGAAAAATAACTTTTGTGCATCTAGGTATATTATTTTCACTTCAGTTTTGATCAGAGTATTGTTGTAGACAGAATTCTCATTGAACTTAATTTTCTGGGAGAACCTTCACTATACGGCCATTCTGTCTCCAGTCTCTGATGAAGAATTGGAAGTTAATCTTCAGGGAATTTCTTATAAGTGATGAATTGTCTTCTACCACTACATTTAAGATTTGTGGTGGCTATTTTTCATTTGCTTCACTACTCTGATGTGACTGGCCAACAACATCTCATATTTATCTTTCTGGGGTGAAGTAATCCTTTTGAATGGCAGGAATGATTTGCATGGAATTGTAGCAGTCTCTCTTACCATCCTGTAAAAACCTGCAAGTATTCCTTTGTCTGCCTTCTCAGTGCTCCCCAGAGTTATGTCTAAACTGACATATCTGATAAGATTTCACAGAAATCAGCCTGTTGCGTTTCTTCTTCACTTCTGCCATTTATCAGAAAATTCCATTTGACTAATCCAATTTCATTGAGTCATTTTGTCTATAAGTACAAATCTTTTGTTTGTATTCTCTCCTGATTTCTTTTCAGTGGCATTTATTTATTTATTTTTAGTWTATCTCAAATGTTTGACTGGCTATTCTTTTCTTATTACCTATTCTGTGCAAAATTGGTACTTTCTAAAGTATTCACCTGCATTTTCTTTCTTTTATCACATATTAAAAAGCAATTTTCTTGGTTAATTCTTCTCAGTATGGCAATTATTCATTCATAATGTTTTTTTCTATTGCTTTTTAAAATTAGTCCCATGTTTGATGAATACACTTTGCAAAATAGTTTTCCTTATTTTTTCATTAATTAATAGACTTAAATTCCTTTCACTCTTTTAATGTATTTATACCAATTGACTGAAACATAACTACAGACAAATGTTTGGGCCTTTTGATTAAGTTATGTCATCTTTTTTTTTCAATGGGTGTGGGTGTAATTCCGTGTGTGTGTGTGTGTGTGTGTGTGTGTGTGTGTGTGTGTGNAGAGAGAGAGACAGACAGACAGACAGAGACAGAGACAGAGACATGGATAAAGAGAAGAGGGGACTGAGGGAGGAAGGAAGAAAGTAAGGAAGAAAGTAGGCATAATATATTGAAAAGTAGATATTTAAGTCAAATAGCATGGCTTCTCTGGGAATAAATATTCCCACTTCTCAATTTGACATATGTTTCTTACTTTTGTTGTTGTCATCATTATTGATAATTTTGTACATTGTGTTTGTTTTGTTTTGTTTTAACAATAATTTCCCCATGTTTTTACCTTTATTGTTAAATTGTGTTAAGAGAACAATTTCTTTAAATGTGTCAACTCTCCCTGTCTTAGCAGAGTTCCTTATTAATTCTGGAGTTTGATTTCAGGGACCTGAGGAGAAAAGCACACTTATTTAGGGTTTTATTTCTCTTTATTACAACTGTAAGCTCAGAGTGGAGAGATTGGGTCTCAATTGACATTTCTTTCTTTCTTCCTTCCTTCCTTCCTTCCTTCCTTCCTTTCTTTCTTTCTTTTACTTTTTTTTTATTAGATATATTCTTCATTTACATTTCAAATGTTGTCCCATTTCCTGGTGCCCCCCATGAAAAGTCTCATAACCCATCTCCCCTACCCCTGTTCCCCAAGCAACCCCTTCCTGATTCCCTGTCCCAGCATTCCTCCACACTGTGGGGTGAGCCTTTCAAGGACCAAGGACCTCTCCTCCCTTTGATGTCCAACAAGACCATCCTCTATTTCCTATGTGTCTGGAGCCATGGGTAACTCCATGTGCACTCTCTGGTTGATGGTTTTTTCTCTGGGAGCTCTGGCAGTACTGGGTGGCTCATATTGTCCTTCCTCCTATGGCACTGCAAACCCCTTCAGCTCCTTGGATCCTTTCTCTAGCTCCCCCATTGGGGACCCTGTGCTCAGTTCAATGGCTGGCTGAGAGTGCCCCCCCCTCTGTATTTGTCATGCACTAGCAAAGCCTCCCAGGTGATAGCTATATCAAGCTCTGGTCAGCAAGTACTTGTGGGCATCAATAATAGTGTCTGGGTTTTGTAATGGTATATGGGATGGATCACTTGGTGGGGTAGTCTCTGGATGGGCCTTCCCTCAGACTCTGTTTCACACTTTGTCTTTGTATCTCCTTCTATGGGTATTTTGTCCCCCCTTCTAAGAAGGACCAGAGTATCCACACATTGTTCTTCCTTCTTCTTGAACATCATTTTATATGTGAATTGTGTCTTGGGTAAGCTGGAAAGAACCTAGATGTCCCTCAACGGAGGAATGGATACAGAAAATGTGGTATATTTGCACAATGGAATACTACTTAGCTATTAAAAACAATGAATTCATGAAATTCCTAGACAAATGGATGGAATCAGAAAATATCAGCCTGAGTGAGGTAATCCAATCACAAAAGAGCACAAATGGTATGCACTCAATGATAAGTCAATTGACATTTCTTTAGCAAATATGCAGCTTTCAACAGGTGCAACATCTTGATTACCAGGACTATGCTATGGCTTCCAAAAACCTAAGTGTGCTCATTATTTCCTTTTGTTCAGAATTGGTCTCTCTTAAGTTGTTGATCTTTCAAGTAGATAAGATATTAAACACTTTCTAAAGAATGATTCCAAAAATGTCACATGGTCTAGACTGTGACCTTCAAAAAGCTATGAAAGCTAAT
This sequence comes from Apodemus speciosus, assembly GCA_002335545.1. NCBI lineage: Eukaryota > Metazoa > Chordata > Mammalia > Rodentia > Muridae > Apodemus > Apodemus speciosus. Next base: position 17,487 of record BDUI01023555.1, read on the forward strand.
ATCTTTAATCTAACCCTGAAGGTCATCTTTGGCAAATAATTTAACCATGTAAGCTCTGGTAACTCTAATATCAAACTTCATAAAAACTTTTAAGCTTATTCTGTCTCTTCCAGTATCTGCTAACTTCCTGGCTGACAAAGCCTCTCTAGCCAGGTTGTTTGTCAAGCCCAGTGTGCAGTTATGGATATAAGGATGGGCTTATCTCTGTATCTCCAAACACTTTCTTTTTACTCATCTACTCCTTTGAATAATGCCTTGAATGAAAAACCATATGTTTGATGCATTTTCAGAGTCTGACTTCAAAACTATTTGTGTTTTAATGGAGAAGTAGCTCTTCAGATGGTTTCCTCTTCCATGCATGAAGCTCTTTCCAAATGGACTTCAGTATACATATCTGATACTTACCTAACTGGTTTTTTTTTATTACATTTGGGGATTATAATTATATGACTTCTTCTAACAGCCAAAGACCACCTAGTAAAAATTCCAGTACCAGGCATGAGTCTTTTGAGTTATTGTTCACAGTTGTCCAGGACATTCCGCAAACATAGGCTTTGTTATTTTTGTTCTTGCCTTTTGTGGTCCATCATAACTGGAAGGTAAGTCTCTATTGCTGAGCATAACAGGAATCTCAGACACAGGCCCCAGTGGTCCCTGAGCTAGAACTGATCTGATAGGCTTTTCCATGAGGGCTATCTTTCATAATAGCAGAGATTGCAATAAAAGCTTCCATAGAGGGAAGAAAGCATCAGTCCTATGAATTATGATGTCTGTGAACCACACAATGACCAGCATAACATGATAACTCTAAGGGTGACACAGGAGAAAGCATTCATTTATGATAACCATCAGCTTTCTAAATGGACTTAAGACCTGCTCATCAAGACAGAAATAATGCATGGTATTGAACAAATAGCTAACTTCCCATGGTAAATGAAATCTTGTATTTTGGAGGAGACTTTACAATGATCACTTTACTAAACCAAATATCTAATTACATTAGAAATATTCATCTTTATAGGACCACAATAAGTGTAGTTTTTATCCTCATACAGGAAACTTCTCTTTGCGACAGAAGAAGATTATTACAGAAAATCACAATCATTCAAAACAGAGTTGTCAAGCTCAGTCTCAATGCCAATATGTACATATACAAATGACCTCCTGTACCTTAGTGAGCATTTGAAAAGAGTGGGTAGGAAGTTTGTAAGAGTCAGAAGRACAAGAAGCTTGCTATGAGACAATGTCACCTAAATATTCTTCATAAATAAATAAAGACTTAAAGTAAAAATAAACAAGTGCCACCGTGTCCCAACTTGCTAAATTTAAACATTAATTTACAAGGACCGTGGAGCCAATTGAAAGCCATTCTTGTTCTTTCATTCTGATATTATACTTTTATTACCTAGTTTGGAAGCAAAATGAACAGTGTCTCATTTAGTTTGAATTATACCTTATATTTCCTTCCAGACCTGGAATGTGTTGAGAACTTTTCTTCACAATTTATTTCTCTCTTTCTTAATAAAAGAGGAACTATCCTYTCTAGTAACTAAACACTGATGTTCAGCTCTTGTATGCAAACCACTATTAAATGTTGTGGCTCATACATTTTCTTTATATAACTATCAAGTTACAGAATGCCCAGATGCTCTTGCTTATAAACATGTCTACACATAAACATTATGTGCTTAACTTATATCCGAGAAAATGAGCCTACATGTTCTCTATAAAAGCAAACTGTTTTAATGCATTATACACATTGTGAATTGGTATGTATGATTTTCACCATGTTTTATCTCATTCTTTCCTCTGTGCACAAAATTAATTATAAAATCACATAGCCAACAAAGTTGCAAAATCTAATTTCTTGAACTTATGTAAGCCTAATTATAGAATAGGGAATAATTACCTGAAGATATGTACTCACTACTGCCTAGTAAAAAGTTACTTGGTCATTTTTATTAAGGAATAACTATTTTACTTGCCCCCATGATACTTCCTTTTCTCCATTTTTTCTGAACAAAATATATTCTGCAGATATTCATTGGTCCAATAGCTCATTATCTCATTCCAGCTGAGTATGAACTGTAACTCTTTAAATGACCAATAAAGTCATAGTCATCTTTATCTGTCATACTATATCAGATAGTGTCAAACTGTATCATACAATATAGATTACAAACAAAAAACTAAAACATAACGTAATAGTTTAATGAACTCTTGTTATTAAGAATATAAATGTTATAATTGCTAATGTAAAAATTTTAACATTTGATAATTTCAGTCCAAAAATAGTAATACGATGTGGTTCAATTTAAATAATTTTGTTAGATCCATCTAAAATATCTGGTACCAATTCTAATAACACAAGTGAAATTGGAATCTCCACCTCAAAATTGAATTTTGGAAAATGAACTTAATAATTACCACCATTGAATATTAGATAAAGAATTCATAATATCTATTATGAAATGGAATACAAATATATTGTTCTTTATTTTTGTTGAATGAAATTTTTCCACTTCCACTTCTAGGCAGGTGCTCATGTATAAAAATAAAAGTAGAGCACATACACAAATTGAAATGGATCCAAGAAGATCAAATTAAGTCAATAAATGTATCTGCTCTCTAGCTTAATGACATGAATTTGATACTTGTTACCCGAATCCTGGAAGGAAAGGATTGACTCTTACAAGTTGCCCCTCACTCACACAGCTGACCCTAGACAGACAGATAGATAGATATATAGATAATAGATTAGAGAGAGAGAGAGAGAGACAGAGAGAGAGACAGAGAGAGAGACAGAGAGAATTTGACCTCTGATCCAAAAGATGATACAAACTAGAGCAAAGACTGTATTTTGCATCATAGTGAATATTTCTGAAGAATATGGAACTCAGTATAAAAGGTTAATTGGTTCCATTTTGACACACCCTTGTCTGTCTGCTCTTCTTGTGTGCCAGGTTTACATCCTATGATCAGGAAACACTGGATGCCACTCACATTCCTGTTAGTACAAATCTTTATGAAAACATCCAATCCCATTTTTTATAATGAGCTTTCCATGAGGCAAGTGTTGCTCAAGTAAACTAGGTATTAGAAATAAATTGTAGTTTTTGGTGTGTTAAGTAAAAAACTGTCAACAACCAGAATGTATTTCTGATGAGGAAATTCAACTTTTCCAATATCAAACAGTTTATTAAAATAGTAATTTAGAACCAACCCATTTCATCTCACATTTCAAAAGAAACTGGATATGACATAGCAATTAAAAAAGGACTACTTTTCCATATAAAGTTAAGAATTGCTTTCCATGCCTGTGAAGAATTGTGTTGGAATTTTGATGGGAATTGCATTGTATCTGTTAGACTGCTTTGGGCGAAATGGTCATTTTCACTATGTTAATCCTACCAATTCATGAGCATAGAATATCTGTCTATCTTCTGAGGCCTTCTTTGATTTCTTTCCTCAGGGATTTGAAGTTGTTGTCATACAGATATTTCACTTGCTTGGTTAGAGTTACACAGAGATTTTATATTATTTGTGACTACTGTGAAGGGTGTTGTTTCCCTAATTAGTCTCTCAATTGTTTATCATTTGTATAAAGGAGTTAATTTTATATTTAGCCACTTTGCTGAAGAGGTTTATCAGATGTAGGAGTTTTCTGGTAGAATTTTAGGGGTCGCTTATTTATACTACCATATTATCTGCAAATAGTTATATTTTGGATAGGGTGAGAGTGTRCAACCTTGTCTTATCTTTGATTTTAGTGGGATTGCTGTAAATGTCTCTCCATTTAATTTGATGTTGGCTATTGGTTTGCTGTACATTACTTTTATTATTTTCATATGCAAAAACAAAATATCTAAGAGAGTCAAAATAATTATAAAATATTATAATTTAATATAATTATAAAAGATAATAATTATCTTTTGGGGTAATCAACATAGGTGACCCCCAAAGGAAGACTAGCAGTCTCAACTAACCAGAACTCTTGGGAGTTCCTAGATTCTGAACCTCCAGTCAGATAGCACACAAAGGCTGGTTCAAGGCCCCTGGCATATATATAGCAGAGGACTGCCTGGGCTGAACTAAGTGGGGGAAGATGTGCCTAATCCTCAAACAGTTGAGGACACAGGAAAGGGGGATGCCTGGTATGAGGAAAGCACCTGGTTGGGGGAGAAGGGGGAGGAGGAATGGGATGAGAAAATGTTGGAGGGGGGCTTGGAGGGGGTAATAGTCATGTAAATAAATAAAATAATTTTTAGAAAAGACTGCATATAAAGGAAAACAATCATGCCACTGTGCAAAGAATCTGTGAAAGGACAGATTATTGTAAAGTGCAAATGTGAGTTGCATTTTTAGGTAATTGAGATGCTAGTAGAATTGATAGCGAATAGTTTCTAGTGTTCTCTGCACCTTCACTGTTGTGTAGGTTCAGCTTCTTAGCATAATAATGCAGACTTAATACTCTGGTAAACAAAGTGCTGTTTACTGATCTCCAAATATATTTATTATCATAATTACTCATTTTTAGTAATTGAACAGTTTGTAAGATATTGCTAACATTTTCCATATGCTACTGAGTTTGCTGTTGTGATATTCATAGTTATGAATATTGGACA
>BDUI01023562.1:0-13378 GCA_002335545.1 Apodemus speciosus
TCTCTTATATAAAGACTGTGGAAATAAAATAAAATAAACTGCTTACTTTTCTACAAAAATAAGAGTACCAGTAACATATAGTAGGAGCTTGCATGTGTCAAGCACATTTTAATTTCTTAAAATTAGTCTCTTTGATCCTCACAACCTTATTGTAAAAATCCCATCACTATCTTTCTTTTAAAGTTACCTTTTGAGACAAAGCAATCAAATGTCTTCTAGTGATCACCCAGCACATGAAAAACAGCTGAAATGTGAGCATATGGGACCTGAGATTCCAGATCTCAACACCTTCACCATTTAGCATTTCAGAATTATGGTAGTCTAGTCAACATATCCTAAAGTAACCAAAATATCTTTGTAAATACTTGTATAATTCCATTAAGTTAGAGGAACCATGGCAATTTGACTCTAATCAATTGAACTTAATGAGCATGGTAATGATACATTATATGAGATTTTGAGCAGACTAAAATGACAGGCTATCATAATTCCCTCAAGATAGCAATCATTTGTGATATGAATTTGCCTATGCATAATACCATTGTCTTGTCTCAGACAATTCACTGTAACAAAGCATTGGATACTAGGTGACTTAAACATCAAACAATTATTTATCATAATTTAAGGGATTAGGAAGTACAAAATTTGATAGCTAACAAGGACCTTTTTACTTCTTCACAGATGGTGGTATCTCATTGTGGCCTCACTTAGTAGATAGAGCTCCATCTCTTATAAGAAGGCACTGATCTCACCCAGAATGTCTGGACTCTTATAACCTGTTTCCAAAAGGGTGTAACCTGTAACATCACTTTAGGCACTAGAATTTCAATAATGACATTTAGTGAAGATAAAAGTTCATCAGTCTCATAACCACATGTGAGGAAACATAATTTATAGGAGCTCATAGATGTAAACAACTGTAAATCAGTGAATCCTGCCAATAAGCAAGTTCACTTGGAAGAGAACATTGAGCCTCAGTGAGCTGATAGCCCCAGCCAACACTTTGATTGCAGCCTGTGAAACCCTGAGCTGTAGAATCAAGTTAAATTGTGCCCATGCTTCTGGCTTAAAAAGCAACACACCACAAAGTGCTTACTATTTTTAAACCATTGCTGTTGTGGCTTCTTACATACTAATAGAAAACTAATATGCTACAGTAAATAGAGATTTCTTCATAGAACTCTGTTTTATTTATTTATTCATTCATTTATTTGTGACAGGACATTATGTAGTATAGGTTGTCCTCAGACTTGCTATGTATGCATTTATGATAYACCTACGTCCACATCACAAGGGCTGGGATTACTGTCATATGCTCATTTTGTGTAATACTGAGAACTGTACATAACACTGCATGTTCAATAATCCTTCTACTGAGTTACATCCCTAGCCTCACATATTTACCATTTTAGATCTATGTTTGCCCCCAACACATTGTGATATGGCTGCATAGGATATTATTATTTCTGTGGGCAGTTCTCTGGTTCCTATTACTGTACTACCATAAGAATAACAACAACAACAGCAACAACAACAATCATTTAAAAAAACAAAGCATCACACAGCACTGCAACACAACATGCCAAATCCTCACTCTTTTCTTTACAGCAACCCACCACCCAGCAAAAGAAATCTTTCTAAGAATTCAGGTAAAAATAAATTAAAATATAATTAAATATATCTTTATGCTTTAAAACTTTTCAATTCAGATTTACTTTGGTTAACACTATTTCAGCTTGGGAAAAAAGAGCATGTCCATTGAAAATAAGATCTATAACAGGGCCAGACTGCCCAAAGTGTTTGTGAAAAGGAGAATATCCACAGTAAACTTAAATTTGCTTTGCTCATGGAAAGGGTCATCTACTGCTAGCATCAGCAAACCGATGACACGTGTGCCTTTCTTGATGAAGGCAGATGTGGGAGTAAAAGAACATCATGTCTTTAGCTAATGATGCTTCAGGAATGAACACACTCAAATGCCTTGTCTCCAAAGATAGTGCCACTTAATGACTGTAATCACAGTGCACAAGAACCTGCCTTGACTCATATATGTGTATGTAATGCCCACCTATGAGCTCATAAACATATTCATGTTGATCACCTCTTCACAGGAACTCCCCAGAAACCTACACAGCAGTATTGGGGGGAGGTATGTAATTTCATGCATGAAAGTCATTGCCATCCTCCCTATTGCATTTTATATGTATAACCTTGTGTTCCATCCCTTTCTTTGCTCCTTGTATTTCATTCTTCATTCAGTAATTGTTTAAAAACAAATCTGCCTTTTATGATGCAGTGGTAHGTCCACACAAGTAATTGTAATGTTTAATTAAACTAAACTGTCATCAATAGACACTGTCTTTCAACAGCCACATATCAGGAGCTATGTCTGTTGGAAATTAACTATAAGATTGGCTTGACTTTTAAAGGCAGTGTGCGAGTTTCTCATTAGCCTTATTATCATTTTTGAATCATAAATATGTAAATGATGAGTTTCACACGGGAGATTTAATTCTGCACTCTTATTTCTGATTAGCTGGAGATACACTCTGGTTCTGTCAGATAATTGGTAACACTGCACACCAATAAGGCATTTTCCTACGCTTCATCAGAGGCAGTCGGAATTAGAGAAGGCAGGGCTGTTACATTTTTGACAGTTTTGTAACACCAACTTGTTAAAGTTTTAACTCAGCCATTAATATAGTCCATGAATTATTAATATAATTTTTATGTCAAGGTTCTTTTTAAAGTTGAGATCTGAGACTAAATGAAAATGCTCTGAGAATGAGCTTTCGTTTTTTTTTGGCTCATATTTTCAAAAATGTGCTAGAGAACAAACATCAGTGTTGCTTAGTACAAGTTGAAAGCAAACAAACAGCAGAGCACAACCCATTCTGACCAGTTGCTTGGAATCATTTACTCCATAGCTCTACTGCCAAAATATTTGCAAAGCTTTAGATGTTTGACAATGGGTATGTCTCTGTTATATCAATGAAATGTTTTATAGTGAACATATAAAGTTGGCTTTCTCTGTTAATAGTACTCACACACGAGGAAACTATTATACCAGATATTTTAAAGTTCTCTCATTCTAGAAACAAGGAAAGTTCAATTAACTTTGGCCAAAAGCAGTCTCAGCACTTTTTGTTCTTTCCTTTACAAGTTGATTCTTAGAACTTCAATCAGTTCAGAAGTCTATCTGGAATCTATCTTCCACCTTAGTCTAAGACATGGTGTTGGAAAATTATTTAACAAATAAATCACCATCTAAATGAAGTAATATTACCGAGCATAATGGTTGTATTTAGTCATTGGCTTTGTCTCTCTTTATTCTCTAGAATGTATCTATATTTTTTAAATATAGATACATTCTAGAAAATAAAGCATATGTAAAATAACTAATGACACAAGTCTGTCAAATTATTGAAATGAGTAGCAATATTTGATTGGTTAAAATTGCCTATTTTGTTTCTACAACTTTAAGGTCAGAACAGTCACATGCTAAATATGATAGTCTTTCAAAACAATTTTAATTTCTTATTTTCTTTTCTTAAAGTTGTCCTATAGGGTGAATTGGACCCTTTATCATCGCCTAACATTATAATGAAAGAAATTAAGTATAGATTGATTAAATAATATTGTTTATGTGTCATCTAGAAAGGTCTGTACAGTATCCTTCATGCACAGAAAGCATTTTCTCATTGCTGAAGATAATAATTCATTCAGCTTCATTCCTACTCATGTTTTTAGTTTTCACCATTGACTTTTGAGAATATTCGCTAATCTCCTTTCCTCAGGACCGGATCAAGGTCCTAAATCAACTCCCAAGTAAGAAGTTTTCTTATTCCTACTGAAATGCTTTTGAAACCAACTGCTTTTAAAGCCAGTGCTTATTTTCCTATAGAAACTTATTTTTCAAGAAACCCATTTATTTTTTTTAAAGTAATGGTATATTTAGTGTTGAATGAAAAACAGTTGTGTTGTGGGTAAAAGTTCATTCCTTTCCACGGATCAACATTCCTTCCTCTCCATAGGCTTGATTCGTTTCTACTTTCCTATTCTCAGACTACATAAAATTTCTGTCAAACAGAGAAGTGAGTTAGGAGATGGAAAACAGATTTTGTACAAAATTTGTTTCTAATCATCCCCATAAACTTGACTGGAGTACACTTCCCTAATCAATCTTGCACTTACATGCTTCCACACATTCATTTGAGTCTATAGTATATAATGAAAGGAAATAAAAACAGCAGAAAATGTGCTGAGTTTTATGAAACTGGTAGATGCTTAAACATGCAGAATACTGTATTTGAGACACTTAAATCAACCATATAAAGACTGTATGAAAGGAGAGATAGCCAAACCAAGTGATAGAATTTCCACTGAGATAGGCGTATGGCTGTTAGACATGAAGGAATAGTTCTATGAGCATAAAATATGATAGCAGAAATTCGTGCTAATTAGAAATGAATGAAGACTGCTGATCTGAAAACTGAGCTCAGGTGCACTTTTCTTCACACATGAAATAGTCAAATAACATGGAGGAAAATGAGAAATGAGCCATCAATTCCCAACTTAATTATCAGCCACWGTGAGCTGAAGAGTAAGAAAGCATAGCGCCACATTAACCATATGGATGATGGACCCRAATGGACCTCAGTTCAAACTCTTGTCTTTCCTCTCCAGGGTCACAATATTTTGATCCTGTTTTCTCATGAATAAAATAGAACAAATAAAGGCTACTTAACATATTGTTAATAGGATTAAGTGCGATAAGGAAAAGATATTATTAATAAGCACATGCAGCAGAGAGCTTTAATTTTTAATTGTCTTGATTACTGAGAAAAACATTCAAAATTTAAATACAAATTTTTCCTTACATATACATATGGATATATATGTATATATGTATAAATATCATATATGCATATGTTTTTAAATTAGATTAAAATCACACCCTCAAAATGAGTAATATTGACAATTTTGTGTATGATCTCACAGATTTATTTTTTCACACTTTACTAAAATAGATGATTTATTTTTCAACCACATTGATTTGAAAAACTACATGACTGCAAGAAATTACCACTGTTGGTGTTTGAAAGGGTCCAAAAATAACACTGCTTTTTATATGAAAACAACTGACTTAGATGAGGAAAGAAGCCCAAACAGCAAATCACAAAGCACTCAATATACCATTGTGTTAAATCTAGGATAATCTTATTGGTTTGCCAGATTAATATGTCATATCTATAGTTGACATATTAATAATTAGCACTTCTTTATTCTGTTTGGTACCCTAGTTTTATTCTCAAAAGTCTCCCACCATGGACAACAAGATGCTAAATTCTGTATTGAAGATCATCACTTCCTATGGGGAAGCTTTCACTTTCTTTTTTTTTTTAATTGGATATATTCTTTATTTACATTTCATTTCCCTTATTCCTGGTTTCCCTGCCCCCCCAATGTCCCATATGTCTTTTTACCTTTCCTCCCCCCACCCCCCTCGAGCCTATCATTAGACAGACATGGTTGTTTCTGACAGGCATTCTGGATCACCACAGCCTTCTTAAGRAGTGACCTTACCCTGAGGAGATTATAACAAACAGAAGCTGCACAAAACATTCCCGTTGTTCTTGTTCTGAAGGGAAACGGAACAGGGGCTATATGATACGTAGCTCAGACATTTCCCTGGTAACCAATTTGATAACTGTCTCCACAGCTATAGTCAAGGAATAAGAGGCATCACAGGGCAAGGGAATTTATTACTGAATGGCAATCAATATAAGTCACCAAGCATGGAACAGATTATCTGTCCTCCTTAAGAAAATCTGCCCTTCATTCTTGGACATCACTCAATAAAATTTGTAAAAAGCCTAATTATTGACTCCTATCATTTTATAAAATGTAACCCATGTTTTCATTACACTACAAATTAAAGAAAGAAGAAATATATATATATATATATATATTTTAACTGAAACATATTTACAAATACATATTTTAACAGACATTTAACATCTTTTATCAATGCGGTTGTAGATAAAAAAGAGCATACAGGTACATAGCCCTTCCTTACCTAAAACTGTTTGATGGTTTGTTTATGGAAATCAGTTGACAGTTCAAGGAACTTAACTGCATTACAGCAACATCCCAAAACTGAGAAAGGTACTATGCAGTGACAAGTTCCTCAAAACTTTTCAGTTACAATATCTATGAGGTCTATTTATGCAGAGGAATGGAAATTAGTCATGTCCCATTTAAGAAGCTATAATTATAACCATAACTGAAGCTGAGGATATCCACATCTGTTACCATTCCTAAAATGAAGCTATCCAAATCCAACCAGCCTTGACTTTTGGAACTATGGAGAATTAAAATACAAAGTGGATGTGGTACTCGGAAGCGCAGCCAAGGACAGTTGGATCCCAACTTCAGTGTAGAGCTTTGCTCTGTGTCGGCCGTCTATTGCTTTGTACTAAAATGCAATGGCTTCCTTCATCATTATTTACATCAAGCCTCAGGTCCCTACATCATCAGTGAAACTGTTGGTCTCAAATGAGATGCCGTTGATATGGACCAGAAGATATGGTAATACTGTTATCTCAGAAGCTAGGTTTTCCTTATTGGACTGTCTGTCCTCATGCTGAGCGGTGAGAAGAAAAAAAATAACTTATCATAACTTTGCAATACTTGTACTAGAAGCTCTATGAAATGATTTAGCAGCTAAACACCCAWTACTGACAGATAAGTAGTCTCCATTTCTTGTTCAGAGAAATAAATGTATCCATATGGAAAGGAAGAACATTTTCCTATTGAGAAGAGAGACTCTTTAACAACAAGGTGCACATAGTCTGCTGTTATTTTCTTCCTTTATTTCTGTATTTTATTTGATTATGATAAGTACAGTTAATATAGGGGTCTACCTCTCAACCAAACTGTAAGTACATGAGAGCATTCAAAAGGGAGAGGTAGTTGGATCAATGTTAAGTTGAAGGCCGGTCTTCTCACAATCACCTATTACAGTACATCCAGGGTCATATAATGAGACTTTGTCTCAAAAACTTAAAACAACCAAAACAAAAAACAATCAAGGAAACAAACAAAAAAAAGATTGTGTGTGCAATGCATCAATGCTAAAGATCTTATGCTAAGTGGTACATCTCTAGCAATAACAAGACCAGCTTGAATGAAATGTAATGCCCACTGGATATACAGCAGTATGTGTGTGCCTGGTGCACAAGAGGCCAGAAATAAATATAGGATCCTGTTAAACCAAAGTTAAAGAGTGCTGGGAGCTCCATGTAAATACCAGGAACCAAACTCATGTGCTCTGCAAGAACAAGTAGCTGTGCGATCTCTCCAGACCTCAGCCTTCTAATCGCTGAAGAGTGGCTGATAGATACGCATTACACTAGACAGACTCTGAACGCAAGCAGCTTACCTATCACAGACCCCTCCGGAAGTGGCCTGCCTTTTCGACTCCAAGAGTGAATCTCTCCTGTTCAGTAAGACAAGCCAGTCATGTTCTGCCCTTCTTGCCATCCTTAGTTCGTAAACAGAGCTGCTGCTGCCTATGAGGATTTGAATGAGAAATGTTTCCCATCAGTTTCAGCACTGGAACACTGGTTTCTAAGTTGGCAATGCTGCTCAGGGAGGTTTAGGAGTTGCAGGCTTGCTGAGAAAAAAAATACATCATTGGCTTTGAGAATGTACAACTTTCCAGTGCTTCTGGTTTCATCTTTCTGCTTCCTCTTGCATTTGAAAATGTAACCAAGCTTCCAGCCGTCTGCTTGTGCTGCTGGGCCTGCAGCTTGCTGCCATCCTTCTCCACCATGAGGACTTTATACCCCTCTTGAACCATAAGCCCAAATAAATGATTTCTTCTATAAATTGCCTTTCTCATAGTGTTGACACAGAAACACAGCAACAAAAAAGTAACTAATACACTGACTTATCCTATGTCATAAATTCAGTCACAAGTTTTTCTTACATATCTGAATCCTTTCTCTTATCAGACTGAGATTGTTTGTTATATGAGCAATATTTAGTGTCCAATTTGTAAGGCAGCAGTATGCTAACTGCATAGGAAGCAAAGATATGAGTTATTGTTTTTCATTTACAGACAATGATACATTTTCTTGTGTTTTCCAAAGTACATATGGTGTCTGACTTATTATTTGAAACCCTCTTTTTCTGCTTATGTTAGTGTCAAAGCAAATATGCACTCAATAGAAACTTTCCTTCAAGTTTTAAATTTGGTATTTTCAGAGTCTACTTACTTCTGACCCATAAACTCTTAAAATGCTACTTAGCAGCAGTCAGTCACATCTCCCAGACATCCTTGTGATGATATGGAGAAACAATTGAAACTCCACAGCATACAGAACATTGTGTATAGTAAATATATTTTCAGTTTACTACCGGATTATCAAGACATAACAAAACTGGAAGCTGAAATGCATCTGCATCTCCCTCAACTGCAGGAACAGCAACTGGAAAATGTTGGTCAATACCGAATCAACTAATGGTCAGGAAGAAAAATAACCTACTCACAAATCAGTTTCAGAAGATGTTAGAGTGATCTTTTCTTAAAAGAAACAATTTCAAAAACTGTTTTCAATCCTGTACTGACATAAGTAAGCCCACATTACACTTAAATGTTTTCTCCAAGGGGTATGTTTTATCTCCTCAAGCATAATTATCAGGCACCACAAACATGACTAAGAGATTTGCTTTCATCTTCTATTATTTTCATTTAAGAATCACAAAGCACCGGGGGAACCATTCTTTCTGTGTTACTGGTTGGATGCTTCTATCCCCTGCTGCTATTCGTCCTAAGGAGAGAAATGTGAAGTTTCAATAAATGACTTTGTCAATTTTATTTAGAAATCCAAAGTTTCAAACTGACACCAAATGAGGAAAGCTCCAAATTCTATTGAACTTCACCCTCAAATATATACCTACAGGGGAATTTTCTTACACAAAGAAAAGAAAGTAGACACACAGAATTGTTTTCTAAAGCACAAAATGATTTCCCTTGCTTCTGGTGTCACCTGTGCAATGACAACAATTTCAAAATAGGTATTTGAACTTTTCCATTTTGTGTTTTCTTAAATCGGTTTTTAGAAGAGATAAATAGTTTTCCAATCTGTTAGATAAAATAATCTCCCCTTATTGTTGTACCTATTGGGCTCTATTACTTAATAACTGCACTTAAAGGCCTACCACACTACACTGAAGTCTTCCAATGATTAAAATATTAGTAAAACATATGTAATGGGTAACAATATAAACAAAAATAATTTGTATCAGTGATAAATAAATGGACTTACATTGTACAATAGTATAAACAAGAATATTACAAAAAAATTAAAAGTCAACAATTTATAGAAGGAGTGACAGAAAGGGAAACAAATAGGTAGCAAAAAGAATGACAGGGAGCCTTCAAGTCCAATAAAAACAAAATAGAAATTAAAAACCCGAGGACCATCCAGGTCTTCTAAAACAATGGTACTTCTCAGAACTGTGTGCAAGGTATTAGGGATTGAAACCAAACAATGTTAGTGTCAGAGAAGAGACCCCTAGATGCCTTCTGAAACATTTTGATGTACTTGTGTTCATTGGTAATATTCATCATTTGCATCTGCTGAGGTGCAAATTTGAAGAGAAGATCAGAGCAAGTAATATCATAACATCCACAATAATACATCACCAGTATTCCAGCAAGCATCGTCCAGCCTTTCCTAGTGTTTATTCTAGTCTTACTTTCACCGTAACTGGAACAGATTTAATAGCTCTTCCCATAAGGTTGGGATTATACATCCAGACCAACTCCTTCTGAACTTCTCCTCTCAGGTCTGTAAGTGGAGTTAGGTAATGTGCCAGAGATATCAACTTTGCGTAGCATGGTCCATCTTTTCCTACCTCAGTTTCCCTTTTTGTTATCTAAAGAATCTCTCCATTTTGTTAGGATGGCACTCTCCTTTGTTTATGGCATTCTTCTATTATGAGGATACCAGTAGGTCTCTGTTTTCAGTCAACCAAGCCAACACTGGTACTTGCTGTGAGTCTGAACTCTGAATGCTTACAGTGTATCTGCCCACAGTTACATTGAATGGCTTACCTGGAAGGAAAGCTGGAGATGAAATAGAATGAGGAGCCAAGACAAGTTTTCTGATCAAGACTCAAAGTTTCAATGGGGGGACTCCAAATATATAGGCAGAGGGCGGTAAACCTTCCCACAAAGGCTGGAAACTGTCCGCAGAACTGGATCGGTTGCTCAGCAGGTGCCTAGTGCCTCTCAGGAAACTGCAGGTCCTTGTAGAACAATGGGCTAGAGCCCCACCCTAGGTGGAAAGTAGTGGCTAGCATGGAGGTGTGAAATTTTTGCTCAATGACTGAGGGGAGGGCACACTGCAGTGTGATGGTCACACTGCCTTCGTATGTTTTGTCCAGCTGCTCATCATGCTATTTAGTAGGTCATGATTGGATCCTCAGGAAGTTTGCTTGAGCCAAGAAACAGTAATTTTATATCTTTCTCTAAGGACCATTCTGTTTTTCATTTCTTTCTTTTTTATTTTATTTTGAGATTGTATTTTTAACTTAAATTATTTTATTCATTTACATTCTAGTCCCTAACTCCCCTCAGCCCCTCTTTGGACTGTTCCTTATCCTACTCCCCACTCTCATCCCCCTAACCCCTAACCCCCATCCTCCACCCCTCCACCCCACACTGTTGCCTCAGAGGGTGCTATCCCCCACCAGACCCCCCCTTCCTGGGGCCTCAAGTCTCCGGATGACTAAGCGCATCTTCTCCCACTGAGGCCACACTGGGCAGACCTCTGCTATATATGTGCCAGTGGCCTTGAACTGTTTCTGGTTGGTGGCTCAGTCTCTGGGAGCTCCCTGGAGCCTTGCTTAGTTGAGACTGCTCCTATGGGGTTTCTCTCCCCTTCAGCTTCTTCAATACTTCCACTAATTCAACCAAGGGCTTCATGACTTCTGTTCAACAGCTGGATGTGAGTATCTGCTTCTGTTTCAATCGGCTGCTGTTTGGGCTTTCTGAAGATAACCATGCCAGGCTACCTTCTGTAAGTACATCATAGCAAAGTAGTATCAGGTATCGGTGCCCCCCCCCCACTACCCCCGAGAGATGGATCCCAAGTTGGGCCAGCCATTAGACCTCCTTTCCCTCAGTTTCTTCTCCATTTTTATCTCTACAGTTCTTTTAGACAGGAATGAGTCTGGGTCAGGAAGTTTGTCTGTGGATTAGTAACCTTGTACCTTCATGTAAGGCCCTGTCTATTTACTGGAGGTGAACTCTTCAAGTTCCCGTTCCTTAATTTTGGGCATTTTGGCTCACCCCCAATGAGTCTGGAAAGTGTCTCAGCTCCAAGGTTTTTGTTTGTTTGTCTTAGTGTTGTGTGTATCTATTTTTTACTATTGTTATTGTTACTACTACTACTACTACTACTACTACTACTACTACTACTACTACTACTATTACTTTTATTTTTAAAGTCTAGCTGTTGCCTCCCTCCTGATCCCTCTCCCACAGTTCCTCATACCATTCCTCCTCCCCTCTGTCTCCAAGAGGATGTCCCTGTCATCTCCTTTATGTCCCCTCTTCTGCCAGGCCTCCCTACTCCCTGGGTCCTCAAGTCTCATGAGATTAGGCCAGTCTTCTCCCACTGAAGCCAGACCAGGCAGTCCTCTTCAGACCAGCTCATGTGTGCTGCCTATTTGGTTGCTCAGTGTCTGAGAGATCTCAGGGGTCTAAGTTAGCTGAGACTGCTGGTCTTCCTATGGGGTAACCCTCCTCCACAACTTCTTTCAGCCTTTCCCTAATTCAACAACAGGGGTCCCTGACTTCAGCTCAATGGTTTGGTCTAAGTATCTGCTTCTGTCTCAGTCAGCTGCTTGTTGGGCCACTCAGAGGACAGTCATACTAAGCTGATGTCTGTAAGCACATGATATCATCAATAATAGTAGACCTTGGAGCCTCCCCTTGACATGGATCCCCAGTTTGGGCCTGTCACTGGACATCTTTTCCCTCAGTCTCTTCTCCATTTTTGACCCTGCAGTTCTTTTAGACAGACACAATTCTGGGTCAGAGCTTTTGACTGTGGGACGACAACCCTGTCCATCCATTTGATGCCCTCCCTGTCTTTTTACTGGAGGTGGACTCTATGAGTTTCCTCTCCCCACTGTGGTTATTCTTTTTAATTTGATTTGGCAACGATTATACAATGTGTTTTTTCCTACCTGATCTTGGAGTAACAATAAAAGACTAGGGCAAGTTAAAGATGAAGAATGAGGAGTGCGGGAGTGTGTGTGGGAGGGGAGTGTGGAGAGTGTATGTAGTGTGTAAAAAAAAAAAAAACTTAAGTAGCTGAATAAATTTCTTTCTTTCTTTCTTTCTCTGTGTCTCTCTCTCTCTCTCTCTCTTTCTCTCTCTCTCTCTCTCTCTCTCTCTTTTTACTTAACTACTCAGGCAAAAATCAGATTATCTATAGACTGAGTATGTCTGATAGCATGGGCTTATTACAGTATCCTAGAATAAACTTTCTGGGATGTGCATAGTTAATTGAAAATATGCTGAATTTTTCAGACTCTTGCTACTTTATGAAGTTACTAAAATACTTTTAAAACTTTTTATTGATCCAGTTTTACAAAAAGGAACTAAAATGAACAACACCCTCTTGACCACCAGGGGTGCAAGCCCCAGCATGTCCTAAATAGTTTCTTGGACTCTGTAGGTCTTTCAGTTTGTACTACTGGTGTGGTATATGAAAGGGGATACGGCTAATATCCACTTTTCAGTGAGTGCATACCATTTGTGTTCTTTTGTGATTGAGGTACCTCACTCAGGATGATATTTTCTAATTCTATCCATTTGTCTAAGAATTTCATGAATTCATTGTTTTTAATAGCTGAATAGTATTCCATTGTGTAAATATACCACATTTTCTGTATCCATTCCTCAGTTGAGGGACATTTGGGTTCTTTCCAGTTTCTGGCTATTATAAATAGGGCTGCAATGAACATAGTGTAGCATGTGTCCTTATTACATGCTGGAGAATCCTCTGGGTATATGCCCAGTAGTGGAATAACAGGGTCCTCTGGTAGTATGCCCAGTTTTCTGAGGAACYACCAGACTGATTTCCAGAGTGGTTGTACCAACTTACATTCCCACCAGCAGTGGAGGAGTGCTCCTCTCTCTCCACATCCTTGCCAGTACCTTCTGTCTCCTGAGTTTTTAATCTTAGCCATTAATCTGACCTGTATGAGGTGACTTCTCAGGGTTGTATTGATTTGAATTTCCCTGATGACTAAGGATATTGCCCATTTCTTTAGGTGCTTCTCAGCCATTCGA
>BDUI01023564.1:0-12213 GCA_002335545.1 Apodemus speciosus
GTGCCTTCTTCTATGTACACTGAGACCTATTCTTCCAAGCATCAAGTAATGGTTCCATTTTGAAGTAGGGTTAGTAAATAATTCTAGAGCTAACCTTCTCAARCCAGTCTTAATTYGAAACTTGGGTCATTGTCTGGTTACCCTACCTCTCTGTTCCCTTAGCTACTTAGCTACTGACTGTTCCAGTTTCTATTCTTTAATGAAATAATACAAACCTGGGAACTTTATAAAGAAAGTGTGTTTTTAAAGCTCACCTTTGAACACTAGAAGCCCAAGACAAGGTTCCCTTATTGACTCRGTCTCTCATGAAAGCCCTGTTCATGTTGTACTTTCATAGTAATTCTCTGGGACTGGGTCATCTGTTAGTATCCTCACTTCATGGATAAGGAAACCAAGGTTTAAAGAAGTAAGATGTCTTACCCAAAGCAAAACAAGTCATAAARGAGCCATAACTTTAATCCCTGATTGCAACCTACACAGTGATAGGGAGGAAGAAGAGGATGAGTAATTGTCTATTTCAACTCATTACTTACTACATACCTACAAAAGACTATACACACAACTAAGTGYACTCCATCTTTCCATGATGAATTCTCATGAGCAACAGTCCATTTACAAGAGACTCAAAACACTCCAATGCTTTTCATGGGATCGCCAGCTGGTAAGGGGATGGGGGAGTCTTCTAAACTATTCTGACAAATTCCACAGCTCTTGGTTTTAAACACCTGGGCTCTATCCTCTTCTAAGTCCACAGTTTGGCTCTTATTATATCAGGCTATAACCTCACAAAACACAGAAGACAGTCATGGGTCATAGCTAATAACTCAAAGTTATCATTTGCAAGTAGGTATTAAAAAGGAGGGCAGCACTCCCAGTTGGTCATGGCCAGAGGAAGTGTGRTATTTAAGATCCTGTGTGCATATCTGGTTCTTTTCTAGCACATAAAAAAGTGCTAGTGATTGTTGTGTTAGAATCGTGGTTCATGTCCAGACAGACCACACCAGGCCAATACAGTTCCACATGRGAGGTTTATTGTGAGGGAAGAAGGCAAAGGTGGAGACAAAGAGGAAAGGGAAACAGAGAGGGTGGAGGTCAGAAGGGTCTGCCTTTTATTTGTGTTGTGACATAACTGCTTGCAGGTAGAGGTGGGAGGTGAGCCAAGTGGATTCTGGGAATATATGGCAATTACCATGGCAACAYATGCCTGCATCCCTGTCACGTGTGGGTGATGCTCCTGATACCAACATACCTCCCTTTTTTCTTATCATAAAGAGGAGAAAAAAGGGGGAGGGGGAGTCCAATGGTGAAAAAGGAGTAGGAGGAGCATCGTGTTCCTGCCGTCTTGGGGCTTCATCAATTTTGGGGTGTAGCTGACTTTCACCATCGGAGTCCGTTGGAAAATATTTGCATCAGGCTACTCTGTGGACAGCAGCTCCTCTGTGGGCAGCGGCAGGTAATCCTGTAACAGGAACTGATTAAYAGTTTGGTTAGAAATTTTTGTATTTGTCATTGAAGGAATGTAGAAACAAGATTAATGAGGTAGAGAGCGAATAATAATGCCRGGAAGTTGACTAGGAAAAGTGTGATGAAAGAGAGTAYAGGGTTTTCGAAAATCCTAGAACTGGAGGCCTCGTGTTCCCTGAAATGCTGTATGTCTGATTGTAGCTCCTGGAKTTTATTCCTTTCTATCCTGGATTGCTTGATATAGAAACAACACTCTTCTTGGAGGAACAGGCAAAGACCATCTTCCTTAACTGTCAGAACATTAAGCCCCTGTTGGTTCTGAAGCAACACAGCTGCCAAAGAATCGATCCGTTTCTGGATAGTAAGCATGGTTTCARMCATCTTYTGAAAACCACTGTCAAGCTTGGAAGTGAACTCATTATATTGGGTCATGGAAGTAGTTCCCCCTGCAACTCCAGTACCAGCACCTATGGCTACTCCTGCAGCAACCAAGAGTGGCACAACCTGAACTGCCCTCTTATGTCGGGCAGCTATCATATCTACAACTGGGATTGGCAGGGTTTTGTTTCCCTGGATTACTCCTAGTTTAGGGAAAAGGAGTACCAATATGCAAACTCTTAACCAGCTGTCAGGCAGGCAATGATATACCTGCGTACCACAAAAAACTGATGTGTTTTGGACTGCCAGGCATTGTAGCAGAGATGATGTATTAAGGGTTGTGGTTCTATTGCAGTCTAGGGAACTTAGGGTTCCTAGAGAATGTGTCCCGGAGGTCTTAAAACAGTTTGCCATAACAAAAAGAAGGACAGAGGAAATGCATAGAGTACAGCAAAATTGAAGTCAGGGCAGCTGATAAAAGGTGAGGTAAGGTTACTTAGCAGTATCACTAGAGAGGCTGTACATGGCAATTATAAGTTAGTCCCATGGGGTACACACAGCCAGCAATCTTTAAAGCGACTGTCAGGTGACATTAAGAAGATGGTATGCTGAGGTCAAGGTGTGAAGCAAAAGGCGAAATGACAAGTTAGTGCCATTTATGAGGAGGGATGTCAAGGAGGTAAGGACATTGGAGGACTGTTTAATTGCTTCCCCTACTTTTCCGGTATCTAGAGATTGGGTAATTGAGACATATTTTCTCTGGATATGGATAGTACTTACCAGGGACCTGGGTTGATTTTTATGATAGAGCTTACTAACAACTCCTATCTCCCACCTGGGACTCCATTGTCTTGTATGTAGAAAAAGAGTGTCTTGTGGCATTGATAGAAGTGATTGGTCCATGATCCTAGCATATGTGTCTGACAAGACCAATATGGGAATCCCCCATATTCCTCTGGCCATTTTTTCAATGATTTTTTTGTCTAGTCAAAGAGAAAGCAAGTTAAAAGATCATAATACTTAGATGATACAGGGATAACAATTTGGATCGGTTGCTGGCATCCAGCTATGGAGCAATTTTCTGACCCTATTTGGAAAGACTGTTATCTGTGGGGGTGTCTTGAACCTCAGATCTACAGATGTAAGGGCTACCCTGGATAGAAACAAACAGCAAGGGGAGGATGAGAAACCCATGTCTAATCCAGTCAGGTTGAGCACAGCAGCCAGAGTGAAATCTCATTTTCTGGGATTGGGGACAAGGTGGGTGGCCTCAACGTCCTCTSGAGTTTAACAGAGCATGGTCCTGTTAGGGTAGATGTGTATGAAGAAGAGTCATTTTGAGGTGGAGGGATGGAAGGTTTGAGGTGAGACAGGTGGACCTAATGAGAAAGTCCCTTGTGCTTAGCAGCAGTAGGGGTCATGAGAATTATCTTAAAAGGGCCCTGCCATTTAGGACAGAATGTTGAGGGCTGATGGTCTGGAGGAGATAGAARGACTTGGTCTCCAATGTTGACAAGCACTGGACAGGGGACAGTGTGTGGCTTTGGTAGATGGTAGTCAGCAAAATCCCACTGGAGAGAATGGAAGTGGCAAAGTAATGGGGTGAGTAGATGGTCTGGGAGGGAAGAGCATTTGTAGAAGGAGCAGTTAGAGACTGAATCAGAATCTGTAAACCTTTGTAAATTAGGAGCTGTGGCAGGTTATGACAAGAGAAGACATTTATAGGAGACCCAAAGATTAGTTTTGTTTTNGGGGATCCACCTGAGAAGTTGGTAAAGTTAGTAGGTTGACTGGCTAGAAGAAGAAGCAGAGGAACTGCCAGTGATCTTGGGTTTAGGCAAATAGGGGGAGCAAAGGAAATAGAGGCTCTCAACTTAGCTAGAAGATCCCTTCCCGATAAGAGGACAGAATATGTCAGCACTACCAAAAAGGAATGGGTGCAAGGTACACCCCTAAAAATGGAACTAAGTGGTAAGGTCTGATGAGAAAGGTATGGTTGTCCTCCTACCCCGACAATAGGAAAACAAGAGGGGAAAGTGGGTCCCCAAAACTCCATCAGGACCAAGTAAGTGACCCCAGTGTCCAAGAGGAAGGAGATGGGTTGCCCACATACCATGATGGATCCCTGTGACTCCCTGCAAGTGATAGGCGTGGTTGGGTCCAGGGAGCTGCAGCCCCTTCAATCATCTATAGCCAAGCCTAGGAGATCGGCTGGAGGGCTACCTAAGGGTAATGCCCCTCTGTCCTGTGCAACGTGAGGGCAACTGACAGCCATTGTTCCTCCTGATGGCACCTAGGACATGGCTCCCTTGGCTGTGGGGGTTAACACAATCCCTTGCCCAGTGACCTTGTAGACCACATCTATAGCAGGGCCTGGTGGTCTCTGAGCCTTAGAAGACCAGGAGTCCGGGGCAGTGGCTGGGGCTGGTCAGACAGCCTTTGCCAGCATCTGGTACTATTGTTGCCAGGCTTTCTCATTATTYTCATGGTACACCTTGAAGGCCAGTTCCAAAACRTCTGCCTATGGAGTTAGGGGTCCCTTCTCCACAGCCTGAGTTTAGCTTTCACGTCGGGATAGGTCTGGGGAGAAATGTAGGTTTTCAGAAGTTGCTTGCCTTCTGGGTTTTCAGGGTCTAAATTAGTGTATTGCAATAAAGCCTTTGTGAGGCATTCTAAAAATTGAGATGGGGCTTCCTGTTTGTCCTGGATGACCTCTTGGAGTTTTTCAAAATTTACTGGTTTTAAGGTTGCCTTACARAGACCAGCCAGGAGGCAGATTATGAATCTATCTCTGGCTAAAATACCACCTGCAGAACTATAATTCCATTGAGGATCTTAGTCGGTACTGCCTCAGATCTGATTGGATATGTTCTGTTTGATGAATTTCATCTGCATGCATTCTTGCCTGTTCCCAAACTGGCCTGTGTTTGTCAGGAAGTAAATTATTAGTAAAAATCATATGTACCTCATGGAAAGTCAAGCTATAAGATCAAGTAATGTACTGGAACTCTTTAATAAAGGGAGAGGAGTTAGAGATGTAGGAACCCAGTCTGCTTTCTATTTGAGAAAGTTCACTCTGAGAAAGGAACATGTACTCTGACAAGGCCATCTACCTCAGCAACTTACCTTAAAGGAAGGGCTGATTCTGTGTCAGGTGTCCAGGAGAAGAAGGACTTGGGGGTTTGACTGTGGCCTTAGAACAAGTGATAGGAGAGGTGAAAGTAGGTACCAATGCAAGGTGACTAGAGTGACCTGCAGCTGGCACAGGAGGAGTGGAAGGGTCTAGAGAGGTTGAGCTAGTAGGCTCTGGRGTAGTCTGGTGAGRAGAAACTGAGGTGGCCATTTGGGGTTTTGAAGATATGCAAACGAGTCTGTGACAGAAAGGAGGCAGTTTGTTAGATGAAACGAGGGTTGCAGCATCATGTGGAGGTTTCATGGATAAGAGAAGTTGGGTTAGGGAACAAGAAGAACACATGGAGGGATTGGGGCAAAGATGGGTAAAYGTTTGGGCGCATGGAACCTCTTTCCATTTACCAGACCRCTGGCAGTGTGTATGAAGATCCCGTAAAATAATTGGATCTAGTGTGCCATTAAGTGGCCATTTGGAGCCATTGTCTAGTGGGTACTGAATCCAGACTTTACTGCAAAGGTGTACTAGCTTTGATGTCCTCAAGTCAGGCATTAACTTCAGACATTTTGAGATTTTCCAGGAAATATCCCAGTAGGGTGTCTGAAAACATTGAAGCACCCGTTGAGTGATGGGAATGTTATTGAACTATTCATACTGGCATCCTGAGAAGAGTTCAGTACAAGTTATAAATGTACAGCCAGGCTAGATGTCCAGGTCATCACATGRACATCCAGGGGCTGTGGGGAGTCCCAGACTCACCAGAAAGCATTTCAACATAGACCTAGGAATTTCTGAACAGCYGCAAGAGCCTGAGGGGTTGTGAACWGCTTTCAAGAAAGGAAGTCACCCAAGGATGGAAATCTTATCTTGTACGTCAGCTAGGAGGCTGGTCATAAGAATCATTACTGTGAAATGCCAACCCCTTAACCCAATAAAAGGCTGGCCAGGCCCTATCTAGGAATTCAGGGTCCTTCTGCTTACTGAAGGAAACACCTTACCAACATGCCAATGTTGGAGGGTTTTGTGGTCTGGTAGCAGGAAACATGGGACTGTATGGTTGCTGTTGGCCTGTCTGACTGCATAACCCACATGGCAGAGGCTAGCCTCATGTGGTGGACCGCTCATGTGGTAGAAGTCTGCGAGGCTCACAGCAGCGAATGGTGGTGGTCTGTTGCTGTGATGGAAATCCACTTGGTGCAGTCGAGGTAGCAGGTGGCACTGGCTGCAGTCCACGTGGTGTGGCAGTGGTGGTGACTTTTTGCACCTGCAGTCCACATGGTGCGGTCTCAGTTGATTGGTTTTGGTCACTGCCAGCTGGAGGCATTTGACAGATCTCCACAGCACTCCTGGGTAKCAATTCCTAGTTTTTGGCACCAATGTTGTGTTAGAATCAAGGCTCATATCTGGGCAGACCACATCAGGCCAATACAATTCCACATGGGAGGTTTATTGTGGGACAAAAGGATAAAGGTGGTGATGAAGMCGAAGGGGAAACAGAGAGAGGGTAGAGGTCCGAAGGGTCTGCCTTTTATTTGGGTTATGACATAACTGTTTGCAGGTAAAGGTGTGGATGAGTCAAGTGGATTCTGGAAATGTATGGTGGTTGCCATGGCAACACATGCAGGGGTCACTGTTGCCTGTGAGTGAAGTTCCTGATACCAACATACCTCCCTTGTGAGTGACATTACTCATACCAACAGTGATTCCTACTGAATAATCCTTTGACTTATTCCAGTTAAATTGCTATTTTGTTTCCTAATAGCCCAAAATTATTCCTTGGATTAAACAGTTGCTTTTTGGGAGCACAGAAGGGAGGGACAAGGTTTGAGAGGTGCAGGTGGTGAAAGAAAGCAGAAGATTCTCCTGGTCTCTGAAGAGCTAAGATATCAGCCCAGAGTTAGTGCCCATCACAGAACAGAACTTAGTTTAACTGCAAGTTTTCTTCAGAATTCCATTTCTGAATCCCCCACTGTGGTGATATAAGAGTAGACTCTATTTTCTCATTCCTTGACCTCTTAAAACTTAATGATTACTTTTACCTGTGTAAGCAGGCACTCCCAATCTCTCCCCTACCACATTTAATTTGTGTTACAAACTTTTGTTCTTTATGACCCACTAGGATGTCTAGTGGGTGAACTATACTTTCATACAGTTGGGAATTGCAAAATTCCAGCTTGAACAACAACCATTAACCATGTAAACACAAATTCAATAATGTCCTGATTTTTTGTTACTATCTTATTGAGGAGACCACAACCTAAAACAAAGACTGATTCCCCCCCCCCTTTTGAAGTCAATAAGTAGAGTCTTAGGTCCCAAAGCTCATAAAACTTGTTCTCATCACCAGCCCCCATCTAAATATATGTGGGTGCTTCTACTTTGGTTTGGGCTACATAATATTAYRTACATGGATAAAAACAGGACTTTGAATATTTACACTGGGGCTAGGTTTTATATGAGAGCTGAGCAATCTAATGACAGATGGGGAAGAGCAACACAGCCAAGGGACAAGCATAACAAAACAATAAAGATCCTAATGRCTGAATCATCKGTCACAGAGCTGTCTCTTATACAGATAGCTCAGCTGAGCCATTAGACGGGCTCGGGYACTGCTTGATGAAACAATCAGTGACTGGAGGACTCTCCTAAGAGATGGCATGCTAATCAGAATGTGAGAGAATTTTGTYTCCTAAGTCTAAAAGAAAATGATCAAGGACAAGGAAGTTAACTCCACTGAGTATTTTGAAAGTGTCTACTACATAATGGGCRTTATTTTAAGGAATAGTCTCTAYCTGACTGTGGTGAAAAAGGCACAATGAGCAAACTGTCAGGTGGCTATCAGTGCTGTGTAGAAACAGAAGCAAGGTATGCTAACTTGGCCGCTGTGTTTGAAAATGTCTTCTCCAAATGGAGATTGAGTATACCTAGGGGTGAAGTAAGATTGCAGGCTAGCTTTCCATCACTGTACTCAAATACAGACAATTCACTAGTAATTTATTTTGTCTCTTTTTTTAAATGTGTGTGTGAGAGAGAGACAGAGACAGAGAGAGANGGAGAGAGGAGAGAGGAGAGAGGAGAGAGGAGAGAGGAGAGAGGAGAGAGGAGTACAATACCCACTCAGTCCAAAGAGGCTAAAGAGTGTGATCCTCTGGAGTTACAGGCAGCTTTGAATTGTCTCATGTGCATGCTGAGAGCTGAGCTTAAGTTCTCTAGTGGTAGTACACTTAGTAGTTCTCTTTAGAGGTAGTACACCATGCTGGCAGTGCCTGACAGAGAAAAACTCATCACCTCATCACAATCCAGGATGTCAAAAAAGGAAAGCACTTTTCCAATTTCCCTTCCTTTTCTCTAATGACCCAAAGCCCTCTCAGTCAATTCCAGATCTTACAAACTCTACCAACTTTCTGTGGTATATCTTAAAAACCAAGCTTTTAGCATATGAACCTTTGAGTGGCATTCAGAATCCAAAAAACAGCATTCAACCCCTGGCCTCCAAAGACTCATGTATATGTTTTGATTCAAAACCTACTTTAATAAGTGTACTTAGATGCTTTAACCTCTCTTCTAGCCCACCACCCACCAGAGGTAGTTGAAAGGAAAGGTTAATAGGGCAAAAGAGGATGTAGACCTGTTTAGAAATAGTGCTGGGGGGCAAATACATTGTCAGAATACCAGCAGTTCAGCTCACAAGAATCAGCAGTGGTAGCTTGAGCCATTCCCCAACACCATTTACAAATCAGCAATGGTAGTTCAAACCAGAAGAAAYGAAGAGGCTCTGCCAATCAGCCCAAGTCCATGGAAGTGGAAAGAAGCTCCTAGAACAGTAATTTTTGGTGTGTTTTTCTCTAAAAAGTTATGACAAATAGTGGCAAGCAAAGAGGTGAACCAATACCACACAATATTGTCATTGAAGATTAGCATCAGCAAAGCCCAACAAAGACCAGCAAAGAGTGGCAAGGTGAACCAATACCATACATCATTTTCCACTGTCTGTTTGGTTATACTTATACTCTTTCCAAACATCACAAATTTTCTCAAGCAAATGCTCTAGCAAAACATCATATGCCTTTTTTCCAGGCTGCTTCTAGAAAAATGTCATGTGTCTGTCTCACAATATTTAACACATTCAGTCACATTAGAATCAATTGTTTCAACATTGCTCAAAAGCCAAATTTCAAAATGTCTTCTGAAATCTAAGGCAAATCCAGTTATTAAAGTTATAAGCCCCTGTGAAAATAGTCAACAAAGTGACACTCATCCTAAACACATTAGAGGATAGGCATGGGTAGGAATATATTCTCATTTCTAAGGGGACTCATAGTATGCTAGAAGCCAGAGATCCACATATCCAAGAAATATAATCACACACACACACACACACACACACACACACACACACACACACACAGAGGGGGGATAGAGGAAGAGAGAGAGAGAGAAGAAAAATCACCAATGTCAAAAATAATCAAAGTAGTTAAAAACCAGGGATTAAGAAAAAAACTTCAAAAAAACTCCAATGCAAAGCTGGAAAAAAAATAACCAGATTATTTTTCTTTCCCAAATTTCTAGAGATTATGCAATGCCAATAAGAATTTCAGCAAATTTTTGGTTATTTTTTAAAATTTATTTTTTTCTAGCTGAAAAAACTGGTTATCTCATTTCTCGCCTTTCTTTTCTCCTAGTAAACCCTACCAATTACCCCATCTTTCTCTCTTTCAAATTCATAGCTTTTCTTTTCATTAATTCTTACATACATATAAATGTATGTATATTCATATATTTTTCTTAAATATAACCTGTTCAGTCTGTATCATGTTTCTTGTATATGTTTTCAGGTTGTTAACTTGGTACTAGATAATTAATTGTGCTTCCCTGGGGAAGCCTTTTATTTTTTCCTGATTCTAGTATTCCTTGGTGGCCTGTGATTCTCTGTGTAGGGCTGAGTTTCCTGGTCTTTCTACTAATCCACTCTGCTGTTTGTTGTTGTTCATGTCCAGCTCATGTTTGAGCTGTCATGTTGTTGAGATTCTGTGGATATGGCATCTGATGTCACTAGGACATGTAAGCAATCTCACAGCAAATTTCCTGATCCTCTGCCTCATAAATGTTTTCTATCTCTTCTGCAATGTTCTCCAAGCCTTACTTGCAGTTGTTGTTTTATAAATATACCCATTGGGACTAAGTTCCACCACTCTGCATTTTGATTGGTTGTAGTTTTCTATAACAGTCTCTGTTGCAAAGAGGAGTTTCCTTGATGAGGGGTCAGGACTACACTTATCTGTGAATATAAGGACAAATATTTAGAATGTAGTTAGGGTCGCATTGGTTGACTAAACTAGTAGTTATTTTCCAAGATCCACAACTTCACTAGTCATGGGTAATTGGCTAGTTTTCCTAGACCAAGCATGATTTTCTTCATGTTAAGCAGGTCTAACATCCAATTAGAAATCARCATATATTTTTCAGTGAACTTGATAAAATTCATATGGAATTGCATTATGTATATGTACCATATTTTTTATTATCTATCATCAGGATATTATATTGTTTCCATTCTGTGGTATTGCGAATAAAGCAGCAGTTGCCATGGTTGAACAAATATCTGTGGAGTGCTGTGTACAGTCCCTCTCCCCACATTCTTGTCAGCACTTATTTTCTTGATCTTAGTCAATCTAAAGGTGATAAGATGAATTCTCAGGAAGTTTTAATCTGTATTTTCCTAATTTCTAAGAATATCAAACCTTTCTCGAGATGTTTCTTAGCTATTTTATTTCTTCTTTCAAGAGCTCTCTGTTCAGACCATAACCTATTTATTTATTTATTTATTTATTTATTTATTTATTTATTTATTTACATCCCAAACTCTTCCCCCTTTACTGAGTCCCACTCCTGTCCCCCTCCCCCTTTCCTCTGAGAGGGTGGGGCCCCCCTGGCTATCCCTTCTTTTTATGTTTGTTTGTTTGTTTTGTTGGTTTTTTTATATACTAAATAATAGCTGGCAAAGATTCTCTCACAGTCTGTGGGCTTCCCCTTCTCTTGTTGTTTCTTGGGCTATGTAGAAGCCTTGTAGTTTTATGAGGTTTCATTAGTCTGTCGTTGGCCTTGATTCATGGGCAAATGAAGCCTATTTAGAAAGCCCTTTCCTACTGGGTACTGCCGACATTTTCCTCTAGTGGTTTCCACAGTTCAGGTTTCTTACTAGGGTCTTTGGTCCATGTGGAGTTGATCTCTGTGTGAGTTGACAGATACAGGTCTAATTTCATTCTCCTACATTGGACATTGAGTTTTCCTAATACCATAACTGAGACTGTCTTTTCTCTAGTTTTTGACTTTTGGGGTCTTTGTCAATTATCAAATGGCTCTAACTACATATGCTCATGTCAGGATCTTCGGAGAGAGGATAGGGGAAGGGAGAGGAAAAATACTACAGATAGAATAATATCAATATCTATCTATATCTATATCTATATCTATATCTATATCTATATCATCTATATCATCTATATCATCTATATCTATATCCAGATCTAGATCTAGATCTACCTTGTGACATTTATAGCAAGACAAAATGTATACAGGCCTAAAAACAAAGCCATAGAGCTTCTAATAGAAACCATTAGAAATCTTAGGTAAAGCAAAGATTTCTCAAGATACAAAACCTAAATCAGACACTAGGGGAAAATATTCTTGACTTTGCTAATAAGACCTTCTCTTATAAAGCCACTGTTAGAACTAAGCTGACAGGGTATATTTATAAACTACATCTTTAATAAAGAATGTGTGTCTGAAATATATAAAGAACTCTCAACACTCATTAAAAAGAAAGTTACAGACTATCCAAGGATAATATTCAAATAATATTTGAACAGACAATTTGTCAAGTTAGCACATTGGAAGACAGTGTTCCACATAATTAGTCATGAGAGAAATGCAAATTTTAACTACAGAGAGTAAAAAGTAAATTCCAGGTTGGACTTGGTACCAGAAAGATTGACAGCATATATAAATGCTGAAATGAGAAAGCCTGTTAGATATAGAGACAAAGAACCTAACTTTATACAATGGTCCTTTTGAATCGATAGAGGCTGTTTAGGGTGGAAATATACAGTGGACAAATTAATATTTAAGTCTTGAACTTGGAAAATAAGTACACAAGACTGTTAAAAACTGAACCATACAAAACCATCTTTAGCCAAATGGTTCTCTCTCTCTCTCTCTCTCTCTCTCTCTCTCTCTCTCTC
>BDUI01023566.1:8410-23467 GCA_002335545.1 Apodemus speciosus
GAGAGAGAGAGAGAGAGAGAGAGAGAGAGAGAGAGAGAGAGAGAGAGAGAGAGAGTTTGGATTTAGTATCTTTCTGTCTTATTTGGTTTTTTTGTTTAATTTTCTT
This sequence comes from Apodemus speciosus, assembly GCA_002335545.1. Classification (NCBI taxonomy): domain Eukaryota; kingdom Metazoa; phylum Chordata; class Mammalia; order Rodentia; family Muridae; genus Apodemus; species Apodemus speciosus. The sequence goes on from BDUI01023566.1 coordinate 8,517, forward strand.
TTTTGTCTTCTGTCTTTTAGAAAGAAATAAAAGTTTTGTAAAGTTTGGTGGGTAAGAAGGTAAGTAGGACCTGGGAGGAGTTGGGGTGGGAAAGAATGTGTTTCAATTATATGAAAAAAAAAATCTAAATGAAATGTAATAACTGAAATTTGACTTTGAGCCTTAGGGACCTGACTCCAGATACAGGAAATAAGTAGAATCAATGTGTCTGCATTACATAATAAAGGGGCATAACACTCAACATTCCAGAAAGTTCTCAATATCAAAATGCTATAACTTAATGCCCAACATTAATGAGTTTACTCAGAATTTTCTTTTCTCCTTTCTGCCCTGTCTCTGTCTCTTTTGAACTTTATTTTAGCCCACTTGATTTCCCTCAAAAGGCTTATGTATTTTCCCCTCAAGAGTATAATGTATTCTGCCATATTACTTTCAATTACCATTTAATAATTTATGGAATTACTCAGCATCATACCTGCAGTATTTCAGTCAGGCCTCATTACATTGTAATGAGGTTTGATTTAACATAGTCATTATGCTATGCTGCTAAAGGTTAATAGAGAAAAAACTTTCATTCCAATGCATTTCATTTCAAGCATTTAGGAATGACGTGAGCATCTGCCAGTAGGCATGAGATTCCTATTCTTCTTTAAGCAACAAAGTATGATTATGGTCCTTGCAAAAGTTCAGGTCAACATGAGGGCCTGTGATCTGAAATTTAACCCTCAGAAGACACAATGAGTAGAGTTTTCCAAGGGTTGTGCCACATGCCTTCTTGGACAGATTAACTCTTCATTCAGGGCCTTCAGAATACTAAACTTTTGAGCTTCACCTAAAGTGGAAATTTCTGGTTTCTTTGAAGACTCAGTTGTATCATGTGATGATTTTCTAGAAACTCTTATGAGAGAATGGTGTCGCTAAAGCAGACACATGGGAGTATGTTTTACTGAGAATAGACACATGATGTTATTCTGGAAGCTGCCTGTAAAGTGGGTGCATGATGTTTTGCTAGAGCAGATGCTTGAGAGAACATGTGATGTTTGAAAAGGGTATAAATATAACCTGACAATCCATGGACAACACTGTATGGTATTGGTTTACCTTGCCATTCTTTGCTGGTCTTATTTGGGCTTTGCTGATTCTGATCTTCACTGAAGAAAATGTGTGGTATTGGTTCACCTTGACACTCTTTGCTGATCATCATTTGTCATGACTTCATAGAGAGAAATGTACCAAAGAACTTCTGGTGGTATTCCAGTGGCTTCTTGCCATATCTACAGGCTCAGACCAATTGGCAGAGCCTCTCAGTTTCTTCTAGATTAAAATGCCATTGCTGATTCATAAATGGTGTTTCAAGTGATACTCAGTAGTAGATCCTTTTTATTCATCACATACTGTCCTCCTACCTCTTGACTATAGATGTGAACCTCCAATCCAATATATGTACCCATCTTGATATACTGTAACCAGAGATCCAAAACATTGAGGCTACCAGGTCTTGTAGTTTGTTGAACCTCTAGAAGCAAACTAAACCTCACTTTAATTCATATGGAATCTGTAGGAACCTGTATCAAATGTTTGTTCCAGTGACCCAAAGATGATTATTATAGTGGAAGTGATGAGTCCAGCTTATTGGTGTCCAAGACTAAATTATTCCCTTTCCCCAACACTGACATGCTATTCCTCTTCAAATTTCTCTGTCCATGGTAGCTGATAGAGAACACAAGATTAGTTGGTAGCCTTGTAGTCAGTTATGTTGCACAAAGATAGGATGCTTGGCTCAATGGAAAATGCAGTCTATCTTTAAATATCAATGCATTGATATTTGACCAGAACTGAAAGCATGGACTGAAATTACATTATATCAGATTTCATCTCACTGGGAGGGGGAAAATAAGCTTTCCAACTGTAAGTAGAATATATCACATGCCTACTAAATTATGTGAATAAGTAAATTCTAAGTTCCTTTCTTGAGGACCTATCTAGTTTCTGCCTTTTACAGCAATTTAATACATTCTACTCTTGTCTAGCATTTAATGTTCATTAAAGAGTAAAAAGCTTGTAGTTTGACATATAAAAACCCATTTATACTCTCAGTGCCCTCCTTTCCCATTGGACTGTTTGTTGTACCTATCTGAAGACTGAGCCCATGCAACACTCCCCAGGTGTACCCATTACATTCATTTCCACCATCGTCACTCTGCATGCCTACAAACAAACTTCTGATATTGACTATTGCTGAAATGATATTAGTATTGCAACCATGAATTCAATCTGCAGCTATGGTTACCTGCACAAGACCTACACAAGATCAAGCCAACCAAAATTCTGGCATGGAGTCCCATGTTCAAACAGAAGGTATCTTTTTATGTTAGGGCTCATGGCTATAACTATCACAGCTGAAGCCAGAAAATAAACTCTCAAAGCTACCATTTAGTGTGATCCTGTATGTTATGATGGCCTATACTTAACTATTCTTTAAATGTCTCCAGTAGTAATTTTCCATAATGTAATGATCCATTTCTGGAACCCAGAATCACCTCAGACCTCATTTAAATGCTAAGCAATGTGTGATTGTTGGTGTTAGTTATCAGCCTGACAAGATCTGGAATCAATTTTGAGGAATTTTCTAGAGCAGATTATTCGGAAAGGAAATACCTATCTTAAGTGTGTGTGATACCCTCTAATGACACTAGGTTAATAAGGGAGGTAGAAAAATAAAGTTTCTACATTCCTTCACAGGAACTTTAGACTTCCAGTGTAGACTGAAAACAGGCATTTCTTCAGGAGTCCTCTAGGCTTTCAGTGCCAGACTTCAACTGCTGATGGACCAAGATTATGAATTGAGCAAATAACAGACTCTCAGCCTGTAAGATAGCCATTGTTGGGCTATCTAGACTAYATGATATAATTCAATCTTATAAGTCCTCTCTGATACATACTCATTCCATCAGTTTGCTTCCTCTACAGTACTCCAGCTAACCACAGACCATAATAATCCAAAGCTCAATTTACATGGTTCCTGCTACTGCAAAGTGAATCCAGTGACAGCCAAGAGGTAGGGACTTTAATAAAAGCTATTTTAAAAAMCTGGAAGGTTATTATGTATTGATTATATAACTTTACTAATAATCTATGATATCATGATAAGAAGATATTATTCTGTGTATTAAAAAGTTAATTTTTAGCTGGGAGGTGACAGTGCATGCCTKTAATTCCAGAACTCAGGAGTCAGAATCTGGACTGTCACTTGCCCACAGTCTTCATGGTTTTTCTCCCACAGCRCTTTTTCCCACTCTTCAATATAGACTGAGAATTCATCCAAATATTTAAGTTTTGTCTCCTGTTTAATCAGCAATTCTATCATTGCTGATTCTCTCCTTATATTTTATTACAATCACTCAAAAGGAATGAAGTCACTGCTTCAAAATTTTGCTTAGTTAAACAGCCTCTGTGAATGTCCAATTGCATTGCTGTCAAGTTTTACCTCTGACACTATGAAATAAACCTTCAGTCTAGTTTTTTGCCACTCTATAACAATAACAACCTCTCCTCCATGCCCCAAAGATGTTCCCTATTTCCATGCCCTTCACCATTTACATTCCTGCCATCATTCTGTTCAAAGATTGAAGCTTTCTCTACGGCCCTTCTTCATTCTTTTGAAACCCTGGCCAAAATCACACTTAATACTCTGCTTATGGAAATAATGAGTTTCACCCAGCATGCATGTTAAAACTCATCTGGTCTCTACCATTATGCAGATTCAAAGGGGCTTACCTACTCCTGGTACTAATGTTCTGTGACAGCTGCTTTGTGATGCTATAGCTAGCTAGCATAAACTTTAAAAATTGAGATTTGTTTTTCACAGTTTATAGGGTGGAAAGATCCATATTAATAAACTAGAATAATTTTATATGCAGCTCTCAGGGTAAAGGGCTTAACCATGTAGCCTAGTAGCTTAGCCTGGTCTTAAACTCTTCATCTTTCTGCCTTGGCTTCTCAAGTGCTGAAATTACAGACATGATCTACCATGACGTGTGTGTGTGTGTGTGTGTGTGTGTGTGTGTGTTGTCCACTAGATTCAAATAAGTAATACGCATGAGGGGTTGAGAACTTTTTTGATACTCTTTAAGAATAAATGACTTTTGTGGCTGGAGCATAAATAGAGAGGTAATTAAATGACCTTGAATATTTTCTAGATCCACACACAGCAGCCAGTGTTTATTGAAATAATTTACTGTCTTCATCAATAAAATCGAGGTTGAAGCACTCCTTGGATTTTACAGCTTCCCAGCAAACTGTATTTCCCTGGAGAGTAACTCTAAATTTTTCAGCCTCCTTGAAATCAGAGTTTATATCAATGGATTATGGATGAAAATAGTGTGTGCCCTATCGAGATCTGACCTACAAAAGYGTCCACACCAATCCATGTTCTTCTATTTTTCTCAGCGAGAAGATAATGATGACCATCAAGGCAACCTTGGAAACCATGCCTTCAATATGCTAAAGCATCRTCACCCCTAAATCCCTAAAATGTCCTATGGGGAAGAAGTGTTCTACTTACTCTCATGCTCTCACCCTCTGCTGACCTGGAATATCCCTGTTGTTGCTAAGTATGAGGGAAACAAATCTTCCTTGCATTTAAGCTGCTAAATTTTCACTCCTTTTCAGACTTAGCCCACATAAACTAACATAAGCAATCTGGTATTCTGCTACTGCAAAATATTACTATTCCTTCATATCATTATTTCAAACTCTGCTCTCTGGTGGTTTAATTTTTATGAYATATGTCATCTTTAAAGTCAATCTGTTTATTTTAATAATATCATGTTCCCAGTAATGCAAATGTCTCTGCTTTATCACTCTATAATTTCTCTTAAACTATAGCTTTCATCGAATCAACTCTCAATCAAGGAAATTCAGTGGTTCTTAACATMAGTTCCACAAAGTTTGCCATTATGTTATATAAGGGGAAAAAAAGCCTAATCATACCTTGTGGGAAAAGAGGCAGTTTATGAAACAGTTTAATTCCTTTTTAAAGTTAAGTAAACCAAGGTGAAGAGAGGTGACTTAACATGACATGATTCAGGACTATCAAATAATACATCATTGTTAGTCAGCCAGCCTTGAACAGAGCATTGCTGTGCACAGGAACACTAATGTCATTTTCAAAACATTCCACTTACAAATGCCAATATGTTTAATTAAAAGCTTCTACTCTTTCCTTATCTAAGTTTTCCCAAATACTGTWTACAAATGATTCTATGTAAAGCATSATCTTCTGTTGGTCTCAAATTGGGTAACTTTTAGAACTGCTATACCATCCATCACCTGGTCTTTAAGAATCCCTTCCAGTGAAAGACAGATTTGGGAAGTCCCACTGATAGCTAAGGAGTTATTGTCACTTGATGGCTGATGGAAGAGTGAAGCATTATTCTTTAGGAGTGATGCCCCTAAGAGGATTTTMATACTACAGCAGATGGACTATAGCTGAATCCCATGTTCATACAGGCAGCAATATGTGGACTCAGTGGGTTTTAAACAAASAGCACATAAAATTGTGAGGGCAAATGGCAGAGGGAAATGGGTGGAACTGGAGCAGAAGGAATAGGATTATTTGGGTGCCCACATTCACAAAACACATTACATGCATTATAAAATTCTTAACAACAGAAAGATATAAACAAAAATAATCTAAGACTCCCTATTCCCCTCTGACATCAGCATCTTCATGCTCCCCACTGCTGCCAGTGTCTGTGTATTCTTGTTAATGCCTGGAATTTACTCAACCTCACATGCAAATAGTATTTGAAGCCAGACTGCCTATGTCATAAGGGGATCTCATGCTGAAACTGCCATCCCACATCTACTTTTATATTTCTGAATTCTAGGCTCATACATAATGTTATCTACTGCCCAATGGCTTCTTCATTATTCYCTCCTTGGTTTTGTATTTTCATTCACAGATTATCATGAGTTTAGAATTTTAGAAGGAGAAATGTTTTTATATTAGACACTGGGATGGAAAATCAACATATTCAGGAAGTAGGTTCTATTTCTTGATGTTCTACCAAGTGCATTGGAGGGGTGCTTTTAAAATCCACAGATGTCTTCTACTATACAWCTCTATCATGGGAATAATCACACTCACATCCATACAGGCACTAATTCARCAAATATTTAATAAGCCTTTGCTAAATATTACTCCAGCTACTAAGAACTCATTGGTGACTTATTTCTCCAGAAAGTTTCTAAATAAAGACATTTGCTTCGAAGACTAGTTAAGTTCTGCCTTATCAATGCTATTCAATCAGAATGTATGGAGATATCTGTCAGAAGTATTGGAAGTGGTGAATATCATGGACTCCTATAGGCAGTGGAAGCTTGAAGAATGCACCATCATTTTAGGAAGTTAGAGCGCTCCTTATAATTCCTTCACTCTGGATCCTGGCCAGTAAAATACAGTCACAACAGCCAGTTGTCAAAGAGGATATAAACTTTTGACTCTGTATTAGTCAGCGCTATATTAAAAGCAACAATAACAAAAACAAAAATGAAACAAAAAGCCACCAAGGGCAAGGGCATGTGCCTATACAGCAAAAAAATTATTTTTCTGTAGGCTGAAAGTCCAAGATGGAGGACTTAGCTTCTAGTGAAAGCTCCCCTCCTGACGTGTAGATAATCAATATCTTTTGTGCCTCACACACACAAAAAAGAGAAAGCTCTCTACTTCTTCATGAATGATAGTCAAATCCCATCACTGCCACATCCTTATCTAAAGGAACCATTGCCTCTCAAATCTTCTACCACCAAGCATCACTGCGCTCGTGATTAGGGCTTCAACAAGTGAATCTGAAGAAATACAAACAGTTTACAACTGACATTTATTAATAATTCCAGTTTGTATTGGTAGGTTTAGTATGATTTTATATATAATAATTACAACCAAATGCAAATAGTTATACCCATGAAGGCAGTATATATTCCACAGACATGTTCTAATGAACTTTGAACTGGAAAACATGGTTTGTCTGGAGCACACTTAGCAAAGTGAACTTGCTTATGGGAGGTTGCTGAGGAAGGGCAGAGAGGGTGGGTGAGGAAGTCTAGGAAACATGACTGCAACAGCCTTTCCAAACAGCTGCTAGGATCAGACCATGCCCACCTCATCAATTCTATAAGAAGCAGAGCAGGATTGCAGAATGTTTTGTAAGACCGGACTTCTTCTTCCCTCTAAGCTCAGCCTAGGGGAAGCTCCCCTACCTTAGCGAGCTTTGACTTTTTTCCCAAGGAAGGTGATGAGACACCACAAAGGTTTCTTGTGTTCTTTCTCCTTTATCATTAAAAGAGATAAGGAAAGAACATACTTGCAGTACTTCCCAACACCCTTTCCAAAAGACAATATTAAGATTTAATCTGCTCTTGCATCTAGCAGAGCAAAGCTAGGCCTCAGTCCATTGCATGTCAGAATGCCAGTGCTACATAAAACAGGCCCCATTTCTGTCTGTGGTTCACAAATTTCTTCTCAAAATTGTGTCTTCACTTATCTAATTCTGCCATCCTAACTCACATAAAATGTAATCTCACCTTGCTGTATTCAATGTTCCTGTCTTCATGCCTAATCCCTATCCTAGATTATGTTCCAGGGTCTCTGTGCTAGCTAGTCTTATGCCAACTTGATAGAAGCTAGAGTTATCTGAGAGGAGGATGCCTCGATAAAGAAAATGTCTCCATAAGAGCCAGCTGTAAGGATTTCCTTAAGTAGTAATTGATCAGGGAGAGACCAGTCCATTGTTGGTGGTACCAGCCTTGGGCTGATTGTTCTGGGTTTTATAAGAAAGCAGACATCAAGCCATGAAGAACAAGCTACTAAGCAGCACCCCTCCACAGCCTCTGCATCAGCTTCTGTCATTGGGTTCTTGCTCTGTTAGAATTTCTGTCCTGATTCCCTTCAATGACAAATAGCAATATGGAAGTATAACTCAAAATAAACCCTTTTCTCCCCAGCCTGTCTTTTGGTCATGGTGTTTTGTCTAAGTAAAAGGAATCGTAAGACAGTCTCCATGCAACTGCCATACCCACCACCCTAGAAAATTGTGCTCTATCCCTAACTTCTCACAAGCAAATTTTATCTCCCTGCTGTGTGAATCCCAGAGGACCTTATCTGTAAAATGGAGATAATTCTAACAACCTTGCCTTCTCCAGCCTATGTTTCAAAAGTCAACCTGAGGATCTAGCAAGGTAGTACATATGAGAACATTATGAATTTCTAAAAGATGTCAAGCCAAACTGCCATGCCCAAGACCAATGACCCTTCATCTGTTGAGCAGTAGAGTCACCTGGAGGGCTTGTGAAAACCCACTTGGGAATCTTTCACTGTCTGGGATGAGAATAACTATTCTTAATGACTTAACCCTAATCAAAGGGTTATTACTGCTGCAGAATCAAGAATCACATCCTGAAAATGTGTGCCCTAGACTAACCTTGCCTTGAGTAAAGTGCCTATTGTATACCACCAAGCCATTCCCTTTCTGAAGTAAGCAGAATGACCATATAAGCTACACTGGACTCTCTATCAGCGATTCCAGAAGTATAAAAAACATAGTCCTTGTAATGGTCTTGATTGTTGTGTGGGTGCCAAGCTGAGGAACCCTGATGAAGGCAGAGTATCAAGATGGAGGAAGTGCACAGGTGACCGTATGACAGCCTCCAACAGAACAGGAACGGGATGTGAATCATAGCAGGCAAAGCTGAGAAACAATATTATGACGCAGCATTGTGAGCCCATGGCACTCAGCTCTCCCCCATGACAGGCTCTGTTCTCCACAATAGCAAAAACATATCATGTGCTCCCTGTAAACCTCCAGGGAATGTGTCATCTCTGATCTCCTGACAAGCTAATGGGAATTTTTTCCTTCCAGTCGTGAGGAGACTGTGCTCCTTGATGTCATTCAGAGTGTGGCTTTTGCTGATAAGAGCGTAATTTCCCTCAGAAAATGTACTGCTTCTTCCCTTTCATTCGCTGTGTGGTTTTCTCTAATGGATGATGGGGTGACTAACGCTCTTCTCTAATACAGCATTACTAGGTAGGCACAACTAGTAAATGAAGGTCCAAGTCCAGCTTCTCAATGGCTCAGCCATCCACCCACATGTGCCACACTATGGTTCTTAATGAGAAGCAAACATGGGGAGGCTCCAGATACGTTACTCTGGGAGTCCAGTGYTCTCTCCTCCAAAACCTCTGGGGCTTCAACACCACACCTATAGATCACCTACTGGCAGTATCTGTCTCCAGAATCTCTATGGAAAAGAGGAAAAGTGCAGAACAATCCATGCTTGCAGTTTCTGGATATTATGTCTTGTAACCTCTCCTGAGGATGCTACAACTCCCTCACTGCGTCACAGAACAGTCTGGGATTCTCAGATATGCAAGTGAGTCATTTTCCATCCATCAGAGATGAGACTTAAATAAATAAAAAGGTACTTCATGGGGCGGCTGGGCCTAATGATAAGCAATTATGGGAAGCCAAATGAAGGCAGTGTTTTGTGCGGGGCCTGTGAAATTGGTTAAGCAAAAAGAATAATAGCCCGTTTCAGTGATTCATCCCTTTGCTCATTTCAGAGGGAGCATTATCTCAGTTAAGTGATGCAATTAATATGAAAATGAGGGAATCATTGTTTAAGGAGATGAGGGGAGAGTGGGGAGGGGCCTAGATGCCACAGTGGGAAAGAATAAGGGCCAGTGAGATGGAAATTTGCATAGGTCAGTGGCAATGTGATGCCTTTAGCACACATTCAACGCTTAGCTTGCATTGTAACACATCGTCATTAAATTCTCATTATAGTGACCTATGTTTAACACAATTCAATTTTTCAGAATATTCATGATAAAAAGTTAATTATGCTAAGGTGAAAACCTTTTGTACTGAACCCTAAAACAAAACACAGAGAGGGTACTGTGAGACCCTTCAGCAATCTGTAAATTGGGCCAGGGAGGCTAAATTTTCTATTTGATTAACCATAACATGACCTGTAGGGTATGCGGTGTGTGAGTGTGCTTCTGMGTGCRTTTACTTTGCAGATCTTTCGTAACAAATTTGAGGTGACAAATAAGGTAACTCTCTATATATACAATTGCCAATTGACGTTCTTGACCACAGGCCAGTAAGAGAACAGAAAATTTATGTGACAAAATGACTTGGGGGATTTCATCCCTTGGGCTAGATTCTGATAGCATATATGTTACCAGCTTACCACCTGGTACCTGAACATGTCATTTCATACCCACTGGACTCTGAGTGGAGAGGAAAGGGGGAAAGAGAATATCTTTCCAAAGCAGAAGATTCCATCTGGCTCCTGTGTGTTCTCCCTGAGCTCTGTGTTCTTGAACCAGTGGCCAAACCCCTTGGAATTTCAGCATCTTCATGGATTGAAATCAGGCACAAGAAGGTATAGTGAATATTCTACCCCCAACTATAGCCAGATTTTTTTTTTTATACTAAGCTAAGGAATGATGGAGGCTTGTCATCCTCTTCTTTGTAATGATAGAAGAACCTTGCCTTACCCACACAGGTAACAGAAAGAACATCAGTTACCCTCCCAAACTGGCTTTTCCTTTTATCCTTCTTAAAACAAGAGGGTAACATAGCTGCCAAGCATTAGGTAGAGAGAAAAAATTAGAGATCTCCATCAGGTCCTCCCCTGGGAGTTCGGGAAACCACATGGTTGAGCAGGAAGAATAATTATGGGAGCCAAAGGGGTAAAGGACACCAGGAAAGAGCAGCCCACAAAATCAACTGAGTAGGGCTCATAGAGGCTCTCCAAGACTGAAATGGCAAACAGTGTGTGCATGTGTCTGCATTAGATCCTCTGCATATATGTTATGGTTCTGGAGGTTGATGTTCTTGCTGGACTTCTAACAGTGAGAGTGGGGCTGTTTCTGACTCTTTCACCTACTCTTGAGACATTTTTCCTCCTAGAAGGTTGACTCACCCAGCCCTGATATGAGAGCTTGTGCCTTGTCTTATTATGACTTGTTATGCTGTGTTCAGTTGATATCCCTGGGAGCCTTGCTATTTTCTGAAGGAAAATAGAGGAACAGTGGATCTGCAGGATGGGATGGCATGCTGGGAGAAAGAGAGGGAGCTGAAAGTATATTCAGGATTATATGAGAGAACAAATTAAAAATTAAAAATAAGAGGACTAGATCTTCGTGTCAGAAAGTAATGAAGATCCCTGTCTGTCTGTCTCTGTCTCTCTCTGTTTCTCTGTCTCTGTCTCTCTCTGTCTCTCTGTCTCTCTCTCTTTCTCCCTCTCCTTTTCCCTCCCCCTCCCCGTTCCCTTCTCTCTACATTGCCCAACAGTGGAAAAATCTTAAAATAAGGACTGGGAAGCAAGAAAGGATGACTAAGACCCTTAGAAATGGCGTGAGGTAGGCGGAGGAGAAATTGACCTAGGTAAACATGCTAAGCCAACCAGCATTAGGAAACCATGATGCTACGTCAGCCATCTCAGGTGAGAGAGCACCACAGTAGCATGCAGAAGAACATGAGACTTGAATACTGAAAATAAGAGCAGCTGTGGTCCTTGATTTTGAGCTTTTTGTAGTTTAAACACACCTTCATTGTCACTTAGATTATATAAATACATCGGGGAATACTACTTCTCCAGTAGAAGCAGGAAAACGTAATTTGCAGTGTGTATGCAGAGCACACATTGATGCCTACCTGACAGAGAATGTTACCTGCCCCTGTGGTGGCAGTGGAGGATTTAACATCTGGAAACAACATGGCCTACAAACTGTTCTCTGTACACATTTGGTTTCATAAGGTAGACTGCATTAGGCTTGGAGGGCAGAGAGCATGTGAGCAACTGGGTTACAAATCAAAGAGAKAAGGAAGAGGTGGAAACCAGAGTGTGTGCGGCGGGAGGAGTCTCTAGAAAAAGAAGTTGTCCTCATTTCGTAAGCAGTAGGAAAGAGGCCATTCGAAGATAAAGTGGGATGTACAGACATGATGGCAATGTAAAACAACAGACAAGAAATCRAAATAGTAGGAAAGCAGAGATTAGAGAACAGTTAGGAAGAAGATTGAAATCAAAACATCCTTGTCCCCATTTGGATGCCATGCATATGCTTCCTGCTGTGACACAAAGTACTCCTGACTCCATCTGTAAGCCTCGGGAAGCATCCAAAGACAGTAGWCTGTTTWGTTATGAATGAACCTTCAACTAGYTTGACTTATTTTATAGATTAAAACATTCATAAAGACACAGGGCATTCCAGGCCAATGGTTCCTAGGCTTGGGTTAGCATACAGATGGCCTAACGTACACATATCAGATAAAAGTCTTTGATGTTAGAGCTGGCGATGAGTACTTTCAACAATCAGTCTAGATCAGTCTAGCAAGATGGACAGAAAAATGCTTGAAGGAACAAGCAATTTAGAAAAGATTGTCCCGTAGACCCCAGCATGGYCATCTTTCTTGTGAGACAAGCACTAAACCTATATCTGTACTTTACCATTTCCTGAAACATTGGCCTTGTTTACAAGCACATTCATTAAATATGTTTACAAATTATATAAAATAAGYAYATACATGAAGAATGGGATAAAGTTCTGGGCATTTCTCAGAGAACTGAGTGTACTGGATGGCTCAGGCCTGGATGGAGAAAAGTACCACAGGGGTACACAGCATTGAGAATGAAATAGATTTTGAGTTCCGCAATCATGACAGACTTTGCACTTGAACCAAGCCCTCAAAGGATGTGCAGTGTTTGCATAAGAAAGCAGCATTTTCCATGCTAAAGGCACAGCACAAACACATGGAGAAATGARAATGTCCAAGTCATTGCCAGTGGATGACAAGGATTCTGGAGTTGCAGAGCATCTTGCATGGACTTTGGCCTATCTGTTGGTGTGCTATGCAGAAACATCGAATATGTGGAAAGATGCAAGCAGATAGAATTTAGACTTGTTGTAAAGCAAGCCAAAAATTAAAGAGGCAGAAAGCTAGGACTCGAGGCACATGCTAAGAAAATGAGGCAGACACTGAGGTCCAAAAAGCTTCCTGCAAAATCAGAAAAGAACCCTGGGTAGAGATAAGAGATACAACACATAACATTGTGTAAATGTAACAGACAGAGGCAAACATTGGACCCTATTCAAACAAACTCCAGATCTCCTTCCAAGGTTGGGTAAAAAGCCTTCACTTTCTGCAACCTGGCTGTGGAGCAGTTAACCTTTCTCTGTGATCGGCCCCTTTTCTCCCTTGGAAATCGATCTTTTCCTGACTAAAAACTGACTCTGCTTCTGCTTCACCTGTGTCTCTTCTCAATTCTTAGTTCAGGAACACAAGAGCCTCAGATCCTTCCATCACCAGCTTTTAAACACAAATATACAACAATATCAGTTAAATACTATTTAGCTGATTGCTAAAATGCTCAGAATAAGAATGAGCAACCAACCAGGCAGTGGTGGCACACGCCTTTAATCCTAGCACTTGGGAGGCAGAAGCAAGCAGTTTTCTGATTTCGAGGCCAACCTGGTCTACAGAGTGAGTTCCTGGACAGCCAGGACTATACAGAGAAACCCTATCTCRAAAAACCAWTAAATAAATAAATAAATAAATAAATAAATAAATAAATAAATAAATAAATAAATRAAAGAATGAGCAACCAACTCCAGCCCAGATTCATTGCTTCTAGTCAGTCAACTCCACTAATCTACTCCACTTCAGAGCTGCTGGGTCATGAGGAGGAGCCAGTGCAACAGAACCAGATCCAAGAGCACATCATCACTACCAAAGATGAAAAACCTGAGGCAATGGCTGTGATYGAAGTAGTCTCAGTGATGGTCTAGTATTTATGGTCCTTCAGAGACCGGGGACCTTGAGCCAGACCAATGACTTGAGGCAATAAGTAGTTTCATATTGAGCTGTATGGGCAAAAAATAACCAACTCACTGCAGTTTCTGATGCCACTTTGGTGCCACATTTCTGGTGGAAGCATTGGAAGGGCAGAGTGGTGCATATGCCATGGAGACAGACTGAACGATGTTGACGTCAGAGGCCTGAGCTATTGCCTGATGTGTATAGCCTGTACTGCTGCCTGATGATGTTCATGGACCATGATGCCTGCAGTAGCCATAAACAAGTGAGCAGCCTGTGCTTCAGCCAAGGGCCACGCTGATATCTGTGGTCCTACTGAAGTCGGGACCAAGTTGATGTTCATGTTGTACCAAAAGCCRTGCAATATGTTTGTGGTCTGTGCTGCTGCCTGAAGTCATGCTGATATCCATGGGCTGGGCTGCCATCTGAGTCCTCTTGGTGTCTGTGGCCAGTACTGCCACTGGAGGTGATACTGAGGTCTATGGCACATGCTAACACAGGAGGTAGGTAGACATCCAAGGTCTATGCTATTGCCAGGTACCATATGAAAGTCCATGCTCCGTGCTCGTACTGACTATAAAGAACAAAGAAGCTTCTTCTGTAGTGGCATCAGTGACTGCATACTGGCAGTTGAGAGAGACATAGAAGGCTTCTGTGACAAGCTCCATGCCAAAAATTAACAACCTAGACARGAAGCCATTGATAAGCAGTCTTTAAGATTGTGATAAGAAGGCTGAAATGTAGCTCTCTATAGGAGAGCAGGCATGGGGTTGGGGAAGGACTGACTTTTCTTTAAAAGGCTGGCCACCCAGGGTTTGAAAAGGCTCCACTGACTATATGAACAATACAAATTGGACTTTAAAAAAGTAACAGCWCTGCTTTGCATTTTTGTGGTGATGCCACAAGAGTAAGAACTGGAAAGTAAAGACGGGGAGGCTAAAAGAATAGGGGACAGACCTGGGAGGAGTAGGAAATAAGGTTGATGGGGTATAGTATATGAAAGTTCCAAATAATCAATAAAAATGTTGTTTTAAAAAAAAAAGGAATGAGAGCCGGGCGGTGGTG
>BDUI01023571.1:0-12864 GCA_002335545.1 Apodemus speciosus
GTTAAAGTCCTAAGACCACAAGACCATTGCTATAACATTTTTGCTTGTTTGGGAACCAAATCTGAAAAGCACCTTCTTAGGTGATCATTTGAGGCATAATACCCTGACTTTGCTCTGTTTAAAGGAAAGTGTTACACATGATTTCAGGTTTCTGTACTCTTCATCCTGTGATGCCATCTTCTGCAATCTATATGAAAACCATTTGATTTCCATTTATGGGAACAATATCTCTAGAAACTATCATTTCTTATAACAATATTACTCAGCTTTTTGAGTTTTTCAAACTTTTCTTTCAGACTTATTCTAACAACTCTCATAGATGTAGAGTTAAAATAATTAATACCCATTCATGGGCAGAATTCTGGATCACCTTGAAATTCTACTGTATCTATTAGTTTTGTCATTTAATATTAATCTTTCACAAATTTTAGACCATGAACCAATTGAAAGTAAGTTCTTTTCCATGATGTAACAAATATCATTTAGTCTAATTCCCAGTAGAGTCTTATTGACTTCTGTGRAACCTTATGGGTAATCTCAGCCTTCTATAGTTCTACTGAAATTCTAGTCTAGAGTTTTTGCTGATATTCTATTAATCTCTACCTACAGTATTCTAATGTATCTAATACACCTATAGCTAAATGTCCCTTGTGCCCTTATTAGAAATCCTCTTGAAAATGTGTAGTCCAGACTAGCCTAGAACTCATAATTCTGTTGCCTCTGACTCCTAAACTTAGGACAGTAGAAGTTCTCAGGAATTTATGAGAGTGATCCTAGCTAAGACTCCTAGAAATTGGGGCTATGGAACTGGGCATCTGTGGTAACCAGAAAAGATTTCCAATAGAGGGATTGGGACACCAACCTAGCCACAAAATTTCAACTCAAAATTTGTCCTTGCTTTAAGAGGTGCAGGGGTAAAGATGGAACAGAAACTGATCAAAAAGCAAACCAACAATGGGCCTAKTTGGTACCCATGATATAAGTTAGGGACCACCCTTGACACAATTAATGATTTTCTGCTATACTTGCAGWCAGGTGCCTAGCAGAACTGTCATCTGAGAGGCTTCATCCAGCAACATAAGGAATCGGATACAGAGATTTACGGCCAAACATAGGATAAAGCTTGGGGAAATCCTGTGGAAAATGAGGATGAAGGATTGAGGGAGCCAGGGAGGTCAAGGACACTATAAGAAAACCTAGAGTATCAACAAATATGGGCTGATAGAGATTCAAAGAGACTGTACTGCCAACCAGATTGCATGCATGGGATGAACCTAGGCTGTCTACACATAAATAACAGTTGTGCATCCTGCTCTTCAYTTGGAAATCTTAACAGAAAAGTGTAGACTATACCTTTGGATGCCTTTCCGTTATCTGGTCTGCCTTGTATAGACACAGTAAGATAAAATATACYGCAACTTGAATACAAAGGTAAATAGAGATCCATAAGAGGCCTCCCCTTTTCTTCTGAAGAAGCGAGCACTGGAGGATAGTGTGGGAAGCAGAGCATAGAGGGAAGGACAGAGAGAAAAGGAGATGGGGGGACTGTGATTGGGGTGCAAAGTAAATTAATTAATTAATTTTAAAAAGGATAAGTAGAAGAAGAATTGCTCTTGAGACACTTTGTTAGTCTCAGCAGCATGCTACCTTGCAATTCCAATTCTTTATTGACTTTCCAAAGGTGTGACTGACAAACAAAACAATTTAAGAAGAGAATTAGTCATCAGGTCTTTTTATAAAATGGGCTTTAATTCTTTATGGTCAAAGGATACAGTACAGAAAAATATCTGTTCTGTCATGTTAAACATGTTTAGAAGATAATTTATTGTGGAGTAAAGACTAGTAAAAGCAAAGTTGTCTTTAACTTGTAATTCATGAGGAAGTTGCTCCTATCATAAATGAATATGCTGATTGCTGTAAAATATTTCACTGATTCAACTATTCTTATAAGACCATGAATCACAAGGCTAAAAGGCTAACTGCTAGTTTAGCAATTGTACAAAAGACTTGCTAGCTCAGAATAACTGTGACATCTAATGAATATCTGTTACAAAAAATTAAGTTTTTCCTACATCCAGACAGTATAAGAGCTGAGCGTACCTCCTAAAATTTCTACATTGTGGGTTTTGCCTTTAACCTCCTTCTAAAAACAGTCATCATNTTTAAGAAGAGAATTAGTCATCAGGTCTTTTTATAAAATGGGCTTTAATTCTTTATGGTCAAAGGATACAGTACAGAAAAATATCTGTTCTGTCATGTTAAACATGTTTAGAAGATAATTTATTGTGGAGTAAAGACTAGTAAAAGCAAAGTTGTCTTTAACTTGTAATTCATGAGGAAGTTGCTCCTATCATAAATGAATATGCTGATTGCTGTAAAATATTTCACTGATTCAACTATTCTTATAAGACCATGAATCACAAGGCTAAAAGGCTAACTGCTAGTTTAGCAATTGTACAAAAGACTTGCTAGCTCAGAATAACTGTGACATCTAATGAATATCTGTTACAAAAAATTAAGTTTTTCCTACATCCAGACAGTATAAGAGCTGAGCGTACCTCCTAAAATTTCTACATTGTGGGTTTTGCCTTTAACCTCCTTCTAAAAACAGTCATCATSGCCTTACCTAGAGAATTCCTAGTCTCTGGCTTGGTCCTTGTACAATAAAAGGTCTGAGGCTATTTCTGGATTTGAAAACTCACTARAACCCACCAATCCCTGACTTTAAATCCCATTAATCCCCAGGATTGGCTTGAAATGCCACCAATCTCTACTCTGAAAAACTGATCTGTAGAACTCAACTCCTCAAGAAACCCTATATAAAGTTTGTCTTCTGTTCAATTCAGTCTTTCCAAGTAAATCATTGATATGTGATTTGTTGGSCAGTGTGACTTTGTGGTATTTCTTTGCTCCCAACAGCCAGGATTCCTTTTCTTTCTGAGCTGAAACACTTGCATTGGGAAAAACTATTCCTCTATGACATATAAAACTTAAATTGGGAAAGTCTTTCCTCTCAGAACTATAAAACATTCCTTATCAGTATTTTTAAATATAATCCTTGATTATTAAAATCTTATTCATTGTCAGGTTTGTGAATGTCTAATGACGCCAGATCCATAGCAATTTGGATACTAGCAGCCAACATGCAAGCAGGCCACAGTTCTGCTCCTGATGTCTTTCAGTTTTTTTTTTTTTTTCATTTTATTAAGACTCCAAGCCTGTATTGCTACTCACCTTCATCGTGGGTCTTTTCCTTTAGTTAATTCTCTTTTGATAAATTTCTCACATATTCATTAAAGATTGCTTTACTGAATTAATAGTAACTTCTCAGTCCAATAAATTTGTTTCAGTCAAGGTCAAATATATTGGTGAATTTCATTTCATTTTTTTTTTCATTTCATTTTGTTTCTTTTTTCCTTTAACTTTTTTTTGTTTTGTTTTCAGCTTAGCCTTTAACATTTGAGCCATCTCTCTAGCCCAAGGTGAATTTGTACTGTATATTGATTTTTGAGATTGTTATTTTCTTAGCATTGGAGAAAAGGATCCAAACCAGGGACTCTTTAGCTGGAATTCACTTTCATAGAGACATTGCTTGATTTAAAGAAATTGTTGTGTACCTAGATATGAACTGTTAAAATGGAGTGGTGAGATGTTAATGTTGGATTTTAGGATGTCAGAGATTTTTACTATTATTCCACATCAACTTCTTATGATATAGACCATTCCTATTAGAATTTTGAGTAGAAACACTTCTTACAACTTTATTTTAACTTTATTTTTAAAACATCTGGTTGCAGGAGAAGGGTTTGAAATAGATCTTTGATCATTAAATCTGAGAGTTATATATCAAGCTGACCTAGATAAAACATGTGTTGACTATTTCTCAGTGTTCCTTCCCAGTGTGTATTGGTCTTTTTCTTTTGCTAACATGATCAAAGATTGGACAAATTTCACAGAAAAGAGGTATGACTTGGCTCTGCTTTTGAGGAATAAGCTAAAATACCATATCTTCAAATGCCCTTCTGACTGACACTATCTTGAGAGAGAACAGAACTTCNGAATTCTTATAAATTTAGGAACTCTGAAGTCTTGAAACATGTACTTTTCTGTACTTATATTTGCATGGATTAAATGAATTAGTGATTACTTGTGAGTTACTGTGATGGTTTGTATAYGTTTGGTTCAGGGATGGTTTGTATATGATTGGTTCAGGGARTAACACTATTAGGAGGTGTGGTCTTGTTGGAATAGGTGTGACTGTGGGTGTGGGCTTAAGATCCTCRCCMTAGTTGCCTGGAAGTCAGTCTTCAGAGGATGATGTAAAACTCTCAAATCCTCCTGCACCATWTCTGCCTGGATGCTGCCATGTTTCTGCYTTGATAACAATGGACTGAACCTCTGAGCCTATAAGTCAACCCCAATTAAATATTGTCTTTTATAAAACTTGCATTGGTCATGGTGTCTGTTCACAGCAGTAAAACACTAGGACAGAAGTTGGTTCCAGGAGTGGGGTAWTGCTGTGATAGGCACAACCATTCTTTTGCTTGGAAAAATGTGGATTTAGGGACATTGGATTTGAAAAGCCATCAAATGCTTTAAGTGGGGCTTAATGGGCCAGCCTAGTAGGAATGTGGAAGACAGTGATGCTGAGAGTCATTTGAACTGTGTAGGCCTGATTGCCCAAGAGGTTTCAGTGGAGAAGAACTTTAATATGTGGCTGAAGACTGCTTTTGTGATGTTTTGGTGAAGAACATGGCTGCTTTTTGCCTTATCTGAAGAGACTGCCTAAGGCTAAGGTGAAGAGATTTACATTAACTGCATCTGAAAAGGAAGACTCAAAAAAGCCCAACAAAGACTTTGTTCTCTGGTTAAGTATGATGAAGAGAATTTTGAACAAACATAGCAAGCTGAGAAAGGAAAAGTACAAAATATATAGTCTGAGATTTAAAGGGACTCCAGGAAGTGAAATGGAGCTGAATTCAAGGATATTAAATTGAATTAAGGGAGTGGTGACCTGGGGCCAAAATTCCACCCAGCTAAATTTAGATCCAGGCTTGGTAGTATAAGCCTATAATCCCAGGAGGCAAAGATAAGCAGGTCTCWGAGTTCAAGGCCAGCCTAGAACAGAGCAAATTCTAGGTGAATAACAACTTAAATCCAGGCTTGGTRGACCACACCTTTAGTCCTAGTGCTTAGGAGACAGGCATGCAGATCTGTTGAGTTCAAAGTCAGTCWATGGAGCAAGATTCTGGACAGCCAATTTAGGCAGTGAAGGAGCTTGGAAAAAGGAAGCTAGTGTGATAACATAATAGAACACGGGGCCAGTGTTGCAGCWCTTGCAAGCAGCAGAACTCAGCAGCTTCGACCATGTGTCTCTGATTTTATATTCTAGAGGAGAAGGAGACTACTGGGACAATTGATGCTGGTTAGCTGGAGCTAAGAAATTAGTGGTGATTAAGAAAAGACCAGCATCACTGAGGTGAAATCTTCTGGGAAGTATTTTCTGAGAGCACAAAGAAGCTGTATTCCAGAGATAGCCAGGGTTGTACCGCATGCTGCAGCTGTACCTGGTAACATGTAAGAATCATCCAGGTTGTATTGGTTTTGAAAACATAAAGGCATCATGAAGAACAGCTGAGGTTTGGCAATGTGAGAGGCCATAGAAGGCCAYTGGTGAAAGTGTACCCTCACTTGTAATTGACAGCCCAGGACTGAAGGGGTCATACAAAGGAGTTGAGGCTTGGTACAATGAAGAGAGACTATGACAGGCTTTGGTGAAGCATAGCTGTGGTAGAAGACCCTAGCATATTGGAGATGCCAGTACCATGGGATGACCATCAAGAAAAGCAGTGGAAGCAGAGTGGATCAACCTGAATGTAGAGTGCTACAGAGGGCAGAGCAGGAGAAGTGACACCAACTCTTTGTAGATGCTCAGAAGATCATGTATGGATCTCAGATATTGGAACAAGAAGCTGTGAAGCTGAAACTGACTTTGGGACGCCAAGATGTTAAAGATGCCAGAGCCACAGGATATCTGCCAAGGAAAGCTGCTAATAGGGTGTGGAACAAGCCCAGGAGACTGAACCTTGTTGCAGTCAACAAAGATGAGAAAGGAGGTGGAGATCTGAAGACTGCTTTGCCATCAGACATGAGATCCATACATGACTTTACAGTATATTAATAACTACAGCCATGAGGCCCACTCAAAAATCCAGACTCTAACAACATAGAAAATAATTATATAATAARGCATTGCCACCTATGGTAAAGTTATAAAACATATTTTAGAAATATCATGCCAAAGTGAGTAAGATTTAATATAAATAAATTTTCTTATCTTTGGGGGGTATATAGAAAACAATTAGAATCAAGATATTATCGTCAAAATCAGATGTAGTGTGTCCTGRCATTTAATGTATTTGATATCAAAAAACCTCTAAGAAACTCTCCTGTTTGTGTTTGTTCAAATATATTGTGCATGTTTGATATTTTCACAAATGAGTAATGACAAAAATTAATTGAAAAGAACYATATCTTTCTTATAAAATCAAGTACCTGTATGAGATGTTTTCATTTAGATATATAAAAACTAACCAACCTATCTTATAGATTGTCAAGTCCAAAGGAAGTTCCATTTCCCTAAATTTGTGACATAAGACAGAAGCAAATATTTTTGGAACTTGGAAAGCCACTTCYTCTCTACCAAAGGAGTCATTACTTTTATGTCTGACAGAAGGAACAGATGRTTATATCTGGTGCCAACTAGGATAACAAATTGCATTCTGACCTCCAGCACTTCTAAGTATCTTAAGTACCAGATTATACATTTCATAGTCTATGCTGGCATCCTGGGTTTTCTCAGCTCTTCTCATCTCCTCTTCTACTTTAAACTTCTCCAGACCAGAAGCTTTTCTGCCCCTATCTACTCATTTCTCCTTATGACTCTAATATTTTTGCACCCTCCCATCTCTATGTGTGTCTTTGTCTCTCTCTATATCCCTCTGCCTCTCTCTCTCTCTTCTCTCTCTTTTGTCTTCTTCTTCTGGTCCCTCTCTCTTCTATTTACCTTCCCTTCTATATCTCCTCTCATGGTCAAGTCTATGCTGGACATTCACAGTCTACAATTTTCTCTCTGCTCTAGACTCTCCCAGATGCCCCTTGAAGTTCTCTGCCTTATATCTATAATTTCAAAAAATCCATTTAACCATATATTGGAGTGGTCACATTGTTAGYTTATAATCTGAAAAAATCAGTTTATACTGGTGATAAAATATACACGTGGGTTATAAGGGCCCTGCCTTTTCTAACCAAAGCAAGCTGCTGATTTGWCTCTCCTAGGGTATATATGGATCATTTGTTTCTCCTGGTCTCTGCCACCTACCTTATTTGATTCAAAATTCTAAAGTCCATCTTCTCAGCTGCTTCTTCCTTCAAACTGTCATGCTTCTCAACCCCACTGTGATTCAGGACCTTTTAATCCTGTAATCTGCTACTTCTGCATAAGCCACGCTAGTGTGCTAGGATGCACATGTCTTTTATACTACACTCACATCACAGGGAAAGGGAGACTTCTCCTCTGTGATTTGGGACATTTGTCTCTGAAGAATACATTTTTCTGAGAAACTAGATCTTTGGGTTCAAACTCCATYTTAGTGTACCTGACCTAAAATTGAAATCGAGTTAACTATTAGGCTAGTAACTAGCACAGGTTTCCAGGTTACCACCCCCCAACAAAACCTACATTTATCACCAGTTTCTAGATAAATTGGCAACAARCCTGCCCCTGACACTTTTAACAACCACCAGTCAGGAGAAAAGCAAAAGTTAAGTTTATAGTTTGTCTCCCAGCACCAGTCAGTTATGTTAAAGGCCATAACAGACCCCCACTCAGATGTGTCAGGCTAGATACCCCCTTCTTATCTCTACAAATTATTGCCTGAAACTTGGCTCAGGGATGCACCCTCCCATTGTGCTTCATCAGAGACTGTGGTGTGGGTGTGGCCCAAGCTTGAACTTATAAATAAAGACCCTAGTTTGATTGCATTGAAGTCACCATGGCACTTTTTTACAACTTGCAAACAGGCAAAAGAGTTCTGCTTAGGGATGTCCCAGATTGAATTCTTGGGATCAGGACACAACCTTCTCTCTCCCATCCTGTTGTCTTTTTGCATATCCCCTTTACACTTGGCTGCTCTCAATTCCCTCCTGGATGCTTCTGTACATCACCTTGGGAGCAGTCTGTTTAGTTGCTGCCTTTCTTGTCAGATCCTGCAGATTTATCAGACACCTAACTTATGCCCTCCCAGATCTCTCTGATGTTAGAATYCTCCTTCTGGCAGAATTCTTTTTTAAAGCTCTTGTCCTTCTGGTCTTTAACATCTCACCTGGGGCTTATTTCAATTCTCCTTCTGGTAGTTTCTGGTTTTGATCCTCTCCCTCCTTCTATAATTAATCTCCTATTATCCTTAGCCTCAGAGATTTTGGTAAAGCCTTGATGTCTTACAAACTGCTTGGCCTCAGTGTAGTTCAATTGATGGCCACAAATAACTTTCTGAATTTCCAAGTTATCAAAGATATTAACAATTTCTGACACTGCTGAAAGATATGATCCCCAAAGTATCTTATCACTAAGAAATTTCTTCTTTCCACCCTTGAAAATTTTTTACCTTTATACTTTCTTTGCTCTCTGATCTCAAAAAAATTCTAAGAAAATATGTAAAACTTGTAACAAAAAATAGCATAAAACTTGCAACAGTTAAAAGAAAAATACACATAGGTAATCTTAATTTGCTACAGTCTGCTTGTGGGTAACCAGGATTTGACTTTTATTGAAAAAGTGGATCTACTATATCATACTCAATTTTTGTTTAAGAAAATAGATATATTACAAAAGAGAAGAGAGTAGAACMGAAGAGACTGTGCGCTGGTGGGTATAACATAGAATAATAGCAATCATGTGGCTTGCTGGCATCTTGGCTGATGAAGTCATCAGAATGAAAGTAATCCTGTGTCTGGTAGCCAAGTCTACTAACATTAATGTATAATCACTATGTAATGTCACCACAATCTTGATTCAAATGATGTGGTATAAAATTTCATATCAGCTATTCATAACAGTAACAAATAGTTATGAAGTATCAATGAAATAACTTTATGGTTGGTGATTACCACAATTTTAAGATCTATATTAAAGGACTGCTGTATTAGAAAGTTTGAGAACCAATGATATAAAACATCTAGGAAAGAATGCAAAATATGTTTTTGGTCCTGCTGAGTCCTTTGTTAATGTATTTTTATTTCACACTACCAATGTATGTGACATTTAGATAAGATTTTCAAGATATAGATGCCATTTTTATTTAGGTAAGATGAAGCCCTACAACCTAAACCAACTCACAGAAAGACTTCACCAAACTCATAATTTATATTTCTAAAGGGGAAATAGTTGATGTTTTAGAGTACATAAAAATTCTGTTCTTTTGTGTTTGTGCATGTGTAGTGTGCATTTGTTTACACATATGGTAAAGTGTGTGAAGGTCAGAGGATAAATTTAGCTCTTGGTCTATATATGTACCATTCCATCCTTTGCTTGTGACTGGATATCACATTGGTCTCAAAATTTTACATGTAGGAAAGCTAATTGGCTTGCAAATTTGCAAAGATCCAGGTATCCTGGCTCCTATCTTACCATTATTGGTATTTTAGCAGTGTGTCATGTCATCTAACTTTTTACTTGGGTTCTGGGGGAAGAAAACTTAAGTTATCATGTTCAGCACACTTCTAAGGCATCAGGAACTTAGGTTCTCTTGTTCAGTAGGTAAGTACTTTACCTACTGAGTTATATACATCTCTAAGATATTCTATCCCTGTTAAAATAATTCCATGAAAATTATCTTGGAAGTGCTCTAACATTATAAGGCAAATATGCAATTCTTTGATATGCCCATGCTATTTCATCTTTCTGAGATATCTTCAGGCAAATCTCTTTCCAGAATATCCAACAAATTAGACTTTTACCTTCTCACTTTTAGGAAATCTTTTAGATTGCTGCAAATGTCCAATTATTGATCATGATTATAAAATAGAATAAACCAGTAGGATTCATACCAAAACTTTCAGTCATATTACATTCATGTTCTCACTTATAGTCTAATCCAACACAGTTTTCTTAGAGTTGTCTTTAACACATAACATTTTTCTGCTATATGATACTAATTACTACCAAACATCTGTGTTAATTCAAACTATTGCTATTATAAGTTAATGACCATTTTTCCTTTGTTATTTCTTACTTTGTAACTAGTCTTTGATACATTACAGGATGATTTCTATAACACTCAAAACACTGCAAATCATCCTCTCTTCTATTCTTCAGTGTCTTTATCTATTTTTTTGAATTTAGTAAKATGCTATTGCATTTCCATACAACTGTCTTGGTTTGCTTCCTTTTAAAATATATCTATTCTATCATGTATGGTAATAGATAACTCTTCATCTAAGAAAGAATTATTAGCCTAGCCAGCTATTCATTTTAATTCACACTTGTATAAATCATATGTTATTGTTCATTTTGCTATAATATTAGTTTCAATTTGTGAATTGTTTCATTGAGGTAAGACACAGTAAGCCATGGGACTGAAAATTCAAAGCTAAGCTCCTTCTTGCATGTGGATAATTGTAGTTCTCCACTATAAATGTAATTATGTGTACTTTCCCAAGGATTTTGGAAACTCTTGTCAGTATCAATAGAGATGTTTTTACAAGAAGAGTGGAATTGAAAGGTAATTTATCAAGATTCATCAACTTTCCCTAGCTGTATGGAAATGTGAGAAGATTTGTCATCCATTAGATGTAGTATATAGTTACTTGGTCTTGGAATATCCCACAGTTTATTAACATACCTGTCTCTGATACTACAGATCTTGTATGACATTAGCTATCAGCCTTGTTAATGCTGCAGTATTTTAATGAAGTTCTTCATGTTTTGGTAGCCATAAAATTGTTTTTTGTTGATATTTTAGACATTCATGCTTTTATGAATACTGATGTAAATACCTGGTTGGATATTCTGGAAATGGATTTGCCTGAAGACATCTCAGAAAGATGAAATAGCATGGGCATATCAAACTCTATGAAAGGGCCTTTCACACCCAAAGTGCTTTCCACTTTCAGGTTGAGAATAATTGCTGTATGGGCAGAGTACATTCTCACATATATGCTTACTTATGGTTAAAATCCATGTAAGATAAAAGCAGCAGAAGTGTCGTGCTCACCTGAGAGTATAAAAGTGAAATCTTGAGGATAAGTCAAGCTTTCCTATGATAATTCTATTAAATATCAACTAGCCGTGCTCTTTCCCTGACATTCGTCATTGTCAGAAAAGTGTCAAAGAGATTAATGCATCACAAATGAAAAATGCCACCATTGAACACAGATGATGAAAGACCAAAAAGCAAACGATAGCACTTATAAAGGGCTCTGTAAATCCAAAAATAAGAGTGTGGCAAATCCCAAGGTAAATTATATATGATGATATCCTAAGGTAACCACTTGTCATATAATACAGTTCCAACATCTAGCCTGAATACACAGATCTTGGATTTCATGCATTGAAACATAGGGTCCTTGTATTAGTTCAGAATGACTCCCACAATAATATATTAACCACCGGGTTTAGAGAAGACAAAGCCAACAAAAGATAGAAACTCTATCTGTTCCTTCTCTGTGGCTTCCAAGGAATAGTTTTCTGTGTGTACATCCTTCAGTAGTGTTTTCCTAGGGGTTAATATATTCAATATTTCTGTTGTTAAATTTGTTGTTTTAACATTTTTGAAAATTGACAACAGAAGTATTGTTTTTATATCATTTCTGTATATTTTCTACTTACACAAATATCAGTCACACCTCTTTCTCCCTCATCTTAAGTTGTTGCCAGCACACTAATACAACACACATATGACATTGGCCTCTATCAAAAAAGGCCGTTTCCTAAAGCCAAAAGAGTGATTGTAGCTCAGACTGCAGTGAAGAAGGCTACATTCTACCTGAGGGATACGAAATCAGAAAGCCTCTCTGTGTCCTGTGCCTGCAAACTGGAAAACTTCAAATGTTATTCTCCTCTCTATCCTTAGAAACAACATCCAGCAAATAATCACCAGTCAGATAGATTATGCCTGAAATGTGTCCATGATATAAATGCTCTACCTACTGAGAAGTTTAAGAAGAGAAAATGAGGACATTCCTGGGAACTGTGTTAGACTGGGAGTATGTCATTAATTTAATCCATAAAGAGGATTCAGAGAGCAAACACACTGATTGTAGCTGTTTAACCTCTTTACAAAGTATGTTTCAAAATGAGAAAAAAAGTGTCCTTGAAGGTTCCTTTGTGAGATACCAGTTTTAAAAACATAATATCAAATAGGGTGTGAATAATTTCATGTGATACCAATTTAGCAAGTTTCTCTGAAAAGACGGAAGAGTTGAACTGTCAAAGATATTCCAGAGCCACATGGTCTACTGGAACCTGGAAGTTTTGTGACAGTTTGAGATAGTTGTCTCTAACTGAGAGATAGCTACATACAAAGAAAACAATGCAAGGTGGCTGTATTACAACAATGTACCTGAATTCTTTGAGAGCCTTCTTTAGCCCAAACTATCTAAGTCATTGGGGAGAATGTTGCTGCATTGTGGCTTTACCACCATGTGGCAATGCTTCAAAGAAGCCTGAAGGGAAATATAAAATGTCTTTTGAGAAACAAAAAACTAGGGAAGACCCTTGAGGACATTGGCTCAGGGGGAAAGTTCCTGAACAGAACACCAATAGATTATACCCTAAGATCAAGAATAGACAAATGGGACCTCATA